>PVKC010011406.1:0-24747 GCA_004027635.1 Crocidura indochinensis
TCTTTTTCTTGTAAAGTTGTGTCAGTGCCCTGTATATTTTGGATATTAGCCCCTTGTCTGATGGGTGTTGGGTGAATAGTTTCTCCCACTCGGTGGGTGACTCTTGTATCCTGGGCACTATTTCTTTGGAGGTACATTAGCTTCTCAGTTTAATGTATTCCCATCTGTTGATCTCTGCTTCCACTTGTTTGTAAAGTGCTGTTTCCTCCTTGAAGATGCCTTTAGTTTCAATATCATGGAGTGTTTTACCGACATGTTGTTCTATATACCTTATGGTATCAGGTCTGATATCAAGGTCTTTAATCCATTTGGATTTTACCTTCGTACATGATGTTAACTGGGGGTCTATGTTTGCTTTTTTGCAAGTGGCTAACCAGTTCTGCCAGCACCACCTGTTGAAGAGGCCCTCCCTGCTCCACTTAGGATTTCTTGCTCCTTTGTCAAAAATTAGGTACTTGTATGTCTGGGGGATAATGTCTGAGAACTCAAGCCTATTCCACTGATCTGAGGGTCTGTTTTTATTCCAATACCATGCTGTTTTGATAACTATTGCTTTGCAGTACAGTTTAAAGTTGGGGAGAGTAATGCCTCCCATTTTCCTTTTCCCTAGGAGTGCTTTAGCTATTCGAGGGTGTTTATTGTTCCAGATGAACTTCATAAGTGTTTGATCCACTTCTTTGAAGAATGTCATGGGTATTTTTAAGGGGATAGCATTAAACCTGTATACTGCTTTGGGGAGTATTGCCATTTTAATGATGTTAATCCTGCCAATCCATGAGCTCGGTATGTGTTTCCATTTCGGTGTGTCCTCTCTTATTTCTTGGAGCAGGGCTTTGTGGTATTCTTTGTATAGGTCCTTCACGTCTTTGGTCAAGTTGACGCCAAGATATTTGAGTTTGTGTGGCACTATTGTGAATGGGACTGCCTTCTTGACTTCTGTCTCTTCCCTATCATTATTGGTGTATAAAAAGTCCATTGATTTCTGTGTGTTAATTTTGTAGCCTGCCACCCTGCTATATGAGTCTATTGTTTCTAGAAGCTTTTTGGTAGAGTCTTTAGGGTTTTCTAAGTAGAGTGTCATGTCATCTGCAAACAGTGAGAGCTTGACTTCTTCCTTTCCTATCTAGATTCCCTTGATATCTTTTTCTTGCCTGCTTGCTATAGCAAGAACTTCCAGTACTATGTTGAAGAGGAGTGGTGAGAGTGGACAGCCTTGTCTTGTACCAGAATTTATAGGAAAGGCTTTTAGTTTTTCTCCATTGAGGATAATATTTGCCATTGGCTTGTGGTAGATGGCTTCAACTAGATTGAGAAATTTTCCTTCCACTCCCATCTTGCTGAGAGTTTTGATCAAGAATGTGTGTTGGAGCTTATCAAATGCTTTTTCTGCATCTAATTATATGATCATGTGATTTTTATTTTTCTTCTTGTTGATGTTGTGTATTATGTTGAATGATTTATGGATGTTAAACCATTCTTGCATTCCTGGGATGAAACCTACTTGGTCGTAGTGTATGATCTTCTTGATGATGCATTGGATCCTATTTGCCAGGATTTTGTTGAAGATCTTTGCATCAGCGTTCATTGGGGATATTGGTCTGTAATTTTCTTTTTTGGCAGCATCTCTGTCCGGTTTTGGTATCAAGGTGACATTGGCTTCATAGAAGCTGTTTGGGAGTTTTCCCGTTTTTTCAATTTCATGGAAGAGCCTAGCTAGAACTGGTAGTAGCTCCTCTTGAAAAATTTGAAAAAATTCATTAGGAAATCCATCTGGACCTGGGCTTTTCTTTTTGGGCAGATGTTTGATTACACATTCAATTTCCTCAGTGGTGATGGGGGTGTTAAGATATTCTACATCCTCCTTACTTAATTGTGGAAGGTTATAAGTGTCCAAGAATTTTTCCATTTCTTCTAGGTTCTCATGTTTAGTAGCATAAAGTTTCTCAAAGTAGTTTCTGATTATTCTTTGGATCTCTGCAATATCTGTCGTGATCTCCCCCTTTTCATTTTTAATACTGGTTATCAGATTTCTCTCTCTCTCTTTCTTTGTGAGTTTTGCCAATGGCCTATCAATCTTGTTTATTTTTTCAAAGAACCAACTTCTGCTTTCGTTGATCTTTAGGATTGTTCTTCAGTTTTCCACTTCATTGAGTTCTGCTTTCAGCTTTGTTATTTCCTTCTGTCTCCCTATTTTTGGTTCCTTTTGTAGGTCATTTTCTAATTTTTTGAGCTGTGTCATTAAGTTATTCAAGTATGCCCCTTCTTCCTTCCTTATATGTGCTTGTAGAGCTATACATTTTCCTCTCAGGACCGCTTTTGCTGTGTCCCATAGATTCTGGCAGTTTGTGTCTTCATTATCATTTGTTTCCAGGAAAGTTTTGATTTCCTTTTTGATTTCATCTCAGACCCACTGGTTGTTCAGTAGTAGGGTCTTTAATTTCCAATTGTTAAAGTGTTTCTTCTGTGTGACTTTGTAGTTCACATCTAATTTCAGAGCCTTATGGTCAGCAAAGGTAGCCTGCGAGATTTCTATCTTCTTGATTTTATGGAGGTATGTTTTATGTGTCAGCATGTAGTCTATCCTGGAGAATGACCCATGTACATTGGAGAAGAATGTGTATCCAGGTTTTTTTGGGATAGAGTATCCTATATATATATATCTACTAGTCCTCTTTCTTCCATTACTCTTTTCAGGACTTGCATGTTTTTGTTGGGTTTCAGTCTGGTTGACCTATCAAGTGTTGATAGGGCCGTGTTGAGGTCTCCCACAATTATTGTTTTATTATTGATTTCTTCTTTCATATTCGTCAGTAATTGTATCAGATAATTTGCTGGTCTCTCATTGGGTGTATATATGATTAATAGTCTGATTTCTTTCTGTTGCACATATCCCTTGATTAGGATATAGTGTCCATCTTTGTCCCTTACCACTTTTCTGAGTATAAAGTTGGTGTCATCAGAAATTAATATGGCCACCTCCGCTTTTTTGAGGGTTGTTGTTTGCTTGGATAGTTTTCCTCCAGCCTTTGATTTTGAGTCTATGTTTGTTCTGACTACTCAGATGTGTTTCTTGTAGGCAGCAGAAGGTTGGATTCATCTGTTTGACCCATTTTGGCACTCTGTGTCTTTTAATTGATGAATTTAGTCCGTTGACGTTGAGGGAGATGATTGTCATAGGATTGTCATCTTTGTAGATAAGTTTGCTGGGTTTGTTGGTTTCTCTTGTCTTAGAGTAGACCTATCAGGTTTTTCTTTAGGGCTGGTTTATCATTTGTGAAGATTCTGAGCTGCTGTTTATCCATAAAGCTATGTATTTTTCCTTCAAATCTGAATGTGAGTCAGCTAGGTGCAGTATTCTCAGTGAGGCATTCATTTCATTCAGTCTTGTCACAATATCCCACCATTGTCTTCTGTCCTTGAGAGTTTCTTGTGACATGTCTGCGGTAAGTCATAGGTATATTCCTTTGAATATGATTTCCCTTTTTGATCTTGCTGCATTCAGTATTCTATCTCTATCTGTGGGATTTGTCATTGTAATGAGGATGTGTCTTGGGGTGTTTTTCTTTGAATCTCTTTTAGCTGGTACTCTTCAGGCATGCAGGATTTGATTGCATGTAGTCTTTAACTCTGGGAGTATCTCTTTGATGATGTCTTTGATGATTGATTCTTCTTGGATATCTCCTACCTGGGTCTCTGGGACTCCAATGATTCTTATGTTGTTTCTGTTGAGTTTATCAAAGATTTCTATTTTCATCTGTTCACATTCCTTGAGTACTTTTTCCATTGGCTGTTTGTTTGTCTTAAGATACTTGTCTACTTTCTTCTGTTGTGTTGATGATGAAACCCTGCTGGCGAGGCCATACATTGAGGTTTTCAGTTCAGCCACCGTATTTTTCAGATCTGTTATTTCAGTTTGGAGTTTTCTGATTTCTGTCTTTGTGTTCTGTTCAGATTGCTTTATGCTTTCTTTCACTTCTTGAAACATCTTCCATATTGCTATTTTAAGTTCCTTGTCTGAGAGGTTAATCAGGAGGTTGGAATTTATTAGATCATCGGAGATTTCATCGTGATTTTCGGTGCATGGGGTTTGCCTGAGAGGTTTCACCATTTTCACGCTTGTAATGTTGTTTTTCCTGCATGTTGTGGTGGGGTTTATTGGTTAGAAAGAGTGCGAGGCCTCGAAGCGAAGCGGTTGACAATTAGGCAGAAAAAAGAGAAGTTTCCCTTGAATCCTCAGCGTGGTCAAAGACTCAGCAGGGCTCCACAGGGCAGGACCCCGCAGGCCAGAGAGCTGAGCTGATTGGCCAGCAACCCCACCGCCAAATTACTTACAGGCAGCTGGAATGCAGTTTTTTGGGGGGGTTCTGGGGATGCCTTCAGGATTCAAACACACAAGCAGACAGGCAGAAAGAGGAGACGGTTCTCTTGAATCCTCAGCGTGGTCAGAGGCACAAAAATATTTGTTAAAGGAAAAAGTAAAGTATTCTTTTAATAAACTGGCTTGCGGTCTGGTGGGTCTATGGACCCCATAGCACAACAAGTTTATAGAGATGCGTATAGAAATAGTCCCTATTTTTTCCTTTGAAGTTTTTATAACAAAGTAGCAATCAACTGCATAAATATCATTAGTGTTTTAAAAGAAAGTTTAGTTGTACCTTGATAATTCACCAACTATCATGCAAACAAAATCTCAGCAAGAAAAGAATGAAATGATTGTAAATGAAGTGGACTTAAATTTTTTGCATTTGCCTTGCAAGCAGACCCAGAACCAATGGTGGATCAAATCCCGGCATCCCATATGGTCCCCATTGCCTGCCAGGAGCAATTTCTGAGCACAGAGTCAGGAGTAACCCCTGAGCACCGCTGGGTGTGCCCTCCCAAAAAGTATACTGTTACTCAAAACTTTACATGCATTTCCTATTTTCAATCCATCTATATCAGAATACTTATATATTAGGTACTTCTGAGTCTATAACTTCTCTACTATGTTCCAAGGACTTTTAAGTGTTATTATATCACAATTGCAGAGTGAGCTTGTCATGTATCATCTTTCCATTATTTTTCATAAGATGGTACCATTTTCGCAACACTTTAGGATTCTAGATGTTATGAAACATTGTTTTTTGCAAAAAGAAACTCTCACTTTTGGAATTAATTTAAATCAGTAATGTCAGGTAGCATCTGTTACGTGGTCTGAATTTTAAATAAAGGGAAATGAACATAGATATCAGATATCATATATGATTTTACTAAGTCATAACTTAAATAAATCAAAAGTACTAATATACTTTCATTCCAAGATGCATTTGTCCAAATGTTGCTATTCATTCATCTCTCATAGATTCTCTTTTACTTTGTCACAGTCCAGACAGATTGAAAGTTACCTGCAGAATAGAAGGCTTAGAACTGGCAGTAAATTATATGACTATCTTATTTTGTTCATTGAATCATTCCAACCAATAAAATTGTTACATGTATTCATATATATGTATATATTTATGTGTTTATTTATACATATAAAATGTTACAGGAACCTAAGTATTCCTAAAATCATCATCAATGTGTCATCCTTCTAAAAAACCTATCTATCATCAGTTTGGTTGGGAGATGGGGCATCATTTGAAAAAGCTTTCTAAGAAAGAATAAATCAACTTGCCTCTACAATATCTACCTTTTGCTCTGAAAATTTGTTCTCAAACTTCCTATCGAATTTATCATTTAAGTTTTACTGCAAATATCAAGATTTTCAGACAAATGCAACTCAATATTCTCATATCTAAAATCAAAAGACTCATTTTCTACATGAGCACCTGGAATAGTACAGCATTATGAAGACTTAAAATTAAAGGTAAAACACTCTTCACACATGTATTGGATAAGGAGATACAAAATGATATTTGAGGAAATGATAACTCTAAGCTTCTGTGCCAAAGGAAGAACTATGAAAGTAATGCCAAATATTATAAATTCAAATAACCCAGTACTATCTCTGCTTGGAAAAAGAATCAGAGATAACTGCCTTGGAGATGATGATGTAGAGAAGCAATTGATGAGTGTTGTTTTAGATTTGTAAAATAAATGGGCAATAATTTAGAATATATGTTAAAAATTCCATCTGACTACTAATTTTTCAAAACTTTTTTCAAAGTAAAATCCCAGTGCAAGACATAGGAAAGATAAAGGTAGCTTCTATGGGGCTGGAGCAATAACACAAGTGGTAGGGTGTTTGTCTTGCATGTGGCTGACCTGGGTTCAATCCTCAGCAGCCCATATGGCTCTCCAAGCATACCAGAAATAATTTCTGAGTGCAGATCCAGAAGTAACCCCTGAGTTCCACCATATGTGGCCCCAAAACAAAGCAACCCAAAAAAGGGCTGCTTTAGGGTGAGGTATAAAACTGTAAAAATCTCATTTAAATGGGCTGGAGAGATAGTATGGGGGTAAAGCATTTGCTTTGCATGCAGAAAGTTGGCGGTTCAAATCCTAGCATCCCATATGGTCCCCTGAGCCTGCCAGGAGCAATTTCTGAGCATAGAGCCAGGATTAACCCCTAAGCACTGCCGGGTGTGACCCAAAAACTAAAAAAAAAAAAATCTCATTAAAAATTGATTAATGTCAGCTTCTAAAAATGGATTGAGCAATAAAGATAAGTAATGTGAGGACACTGGTAAATTTTGATATATCATAGTTTGGTCAGTCATGGAAGTTGACTTCCAAGGACGTGACAAAGATGACCCTTGAGAGTAACAGAAGCAAAAACTTTAGTTTAATTTTAATTTTAATTTTTTGGTTTTTTTTTTGTTTGTTTTGGACCACATCCATTGACTACTGGCTATGTTCTTAGAAATCGCTCCTGCCTTGGGGAGACCAGATGGGTCATGAGGGGGTTGAACCACAGTCTGTCCTAGGCTAGTACTTGCAAGACAGATGCCTTACCTTTGCGCCACCACTCCAGACCCTTTAGTTTAATTTTTAAAGAGTTTCATCAAACAGAGATGTACAGAAGCAAATCAAATCAAATTTTCTCAGAGACAGTTGAATTTAAATAAAACACAGCTGCTTTTGATTTTTATTAAATTTAATCTCTAGTTAGATATTTAATTCTAGGTTCTGCTACAAAATAAAAAATTCTTAAAGCAAAAAATAAAGCAACCTTCCCTTAAAATTAATCGAAAGACTTAAGAAACACGCATAGACAGATAGATAGATATAGATGATACAGCTATTCTTATCAATTTAATATTGATATGGTCTGATGAAAAATGACAACTATGCTGCTCTATTTGGCTCAACATTATCAGGAAATAATATTGGTGAATTACCTAGATAGAAGTCATCATCCCTTATGCTCAGACTGCAAATTGTCAGTAACAAAAACACAGTAAGAATATCTATGAGAATTTTAATTCCTGTATTCCTACTACTTTACTCAGCTCCCGGTCCCACATTACCCCAAAATGCCTTTTTGTGTTTTGTAATAGTTTCTTCTTGGCTAACTACTACACATTCATTCCAGTTCATACTTTGCATTTCAAACTTGAAGTAGCTAGTCCTGACTGTGTCTCCTAATAGGCAATAATAGTCACTATATAATGTATGCAATATATACATATGTATATATGTAATATGTATAAGTATATATATGTATAAGTGATCAATATCTAGTCCTGTTTACACTGTAGAATTGCAACACTATCTGCTTCATACAGCTAAGATGCCTTACAGAAAGCCACTTTTAGTCAAATTAGGTCTTCCATTATATTTTGACTCCAATATCCTCATCTATATTTGTGTATGATATACCATTAAGATCTCTCAGCTTGGTAGCAAACATATTTTCTTACCAACTGTGTACTAGTTCACTGCCACAAAACAAATGACCATAAAACTTAATCATTTATATGATAATACTGATACCACAATAACTGTAGTTATCAGGAAGTTGGAAACTAGGCACAGATTATCTGGATATCATTTGTTTGGTTTTCACCATCTGCAATCCAGGTAATCTGCCCAGGCTGAGTCTGATCTACAGGTCCAATTGGGAAAGGGGCTACTTCTGAACTCAGTCATATTGACCCATGATATTCAGTCCCTTTGGAGTTGGGACTGTAAGGTGAACCCTTCCCCCAACTTCCTTTTTCTGTAATCTCTTCCTTTGAGATGTAAAAATCCACTGGATAATTGCTTTTTTATTTGAATTGACCTTCCCCCACCTGGAATTGGAGATTGGTTTGAATAAGGAAAGGAGTCTGGCTTTGGGCTGGGGAGATTGAGCACATGGCAGAGACAGCACATGACATGGAGAAAGGTCATGAAAAAAAAATAAAGCAGGCTGACTCCAGTTAATCCTTTCCTCACTGCTTGGTGTGTTATTTTTCTGCACTACTCTGCTTCATCAGACCCATCCACTAAAGGGGTTGAGGGGTTAGAAACACGGTGCCTAGGGAAGTTTCACCCAACTTGTGGACATTTTTTTTTTTAATTTTTATTTTACAACTGATTTTTGAACATAGAACACTTCACATGGAAAGCCAGCATGGCAAGTGCTTTGCATTTGATTGGGCAAAGGAGGGTAGGCATGCATGATATCTTTTATAGATTCTCTCTCAGGGCCCAGATAGCTAGTAAAGACATAAGATATATTCTGATTATATACCAAACTCTGCATGTAATACCCAGAGCACTGTCAGGAGTGATCTTTGAGCAAAAAGGGTCAGAATGAAACCTTAAGCACTGCCTAGTGTGGGCCACCTCCCTGCCAGAAATATAGAGATTCGGATATTGCATCTTAGCTTTTCTTCCATACCTAATTTTTGGAAGTGAGTCTCAAATTCCAAGTTTCCCAAAGGCCTTGACAGTCCCAGGGTTGGTAACCTATGAGAATTATTTTAGCATCTGCTGCCACTTTACTTTGGAATCCTAATTCCCAGACGTTGGTTGTCCAAGAGCTCAGTATCTCTGACTTGTATAAACTTTCTTTGACTTGAGCACTGATAGAAGCTATTCCTCAGAAGAGGAGGATGTACCATTAGTAAGTTAGCCAGTCATTTGCATTCCAAGAGAAATTAGTTCATTTAAAAGCCAAGTGCTTCAACAGTAGAAGACACAGAGGAAGGAAGTCAGAGAAAATCAAATTTGGGAGGGATTCAGGGCAAAATGATTTATCTTGATGGATAAAGAGTCGCCCATCTCAAGGCATTATAAACAAAAGAACTCCAGACTCACAGTCATCCTGAAAGTCAATGGGGAATCTCAGCCTTACACCCACAGGGAATGAATTCTTCCAGCAAGGATGACTTTGAAGCAGATATTTCTCAGGTGTCCAGAGATGGAGTTAATTCAAACAACACTTTGATTTATATTAAGGTGGCAATTTCCATTGAAGAAAAAGATCTTCCCATTGTGCCAGATTTCTGATGTAAGAAAAGAGATCATACTCAAGAACAGTTATTTTTAAGACAAATATAGTATTTTTTTTATGCAGCAACAAAAAATAAGTGTATTCAACCAAACAATATTTCCTCTGGGGCAAAAGATCCTTAGAAATTTTTTGAAGTTAAGAAAATCTTAGATCAATATAAGCATCATAGTGTAAAAAGGGTCTATAAAAGGGTTCACTAAAGCCCACCCACTCAATAAAAGACCATGAAATGAACCTTCAGAGAATGCGACCTGTAGCTCAGGTTTATTTGTCCAGAGCTCTGGGGTCCACCTGAAAAGGGACGTCAACAACTAGGTTCATCAGCCCCCACTGCTGTAGCTCATGAAACTTAAAGGTCAGGTTTTGTAACCAGAATTCTGTAATTTTCTATGTTTATACCTGCCTTTTGTATCTAACTCTTTTTGTCCTAAAAGGGAAGTTTATACTAACCCTAAGCTCATGTGATACTTTGTCCTACCTCAGAATGTCTTAACGGATGTTATGCCCTTATAAGGAAAACATTCCTACCCCCACTCCCCCTCTTATGGTATATAAGGATGAACAAAAAAATGACACTTGATCCTTTGCCTCTGTTCGGTTTTGGACGGGCACTGGAACCTGGCCTGCCAGAATAAAGAACCCACTTGAACTTTTGCCCGAGTGACTGTCTCTTCATTTCTCTGCATCAGAGCAGCATATGGACTACCGAGCCTTTCACACCCTTTCCTGACACAGTGGACCCAGAGCACTAGAAACTCAGTGCCTTCATAGCAATCCATATGATAATAAGGTTTCAAAGTCAAACATTTCATTGGTTCACACAAGTGTTTAATTCAGAAACATCCAATAGTGCAAATAGAAAAAGGTGCAATTCCTTAACTATTCCAAACCCCCTTTGACATAAGTCACCCTAGCCCACCTCCTGGTGGGCTATAAAGATATGGCCTGTTCCCTCCAGATGGTCCTGGGAGGGGGATCAGGTTAACCCTTGGTGACAAGGTTACATGGGTTAACGGGGAGGGACGGAGGGAGTCTGATCTCTGGTCTCTTATACTTTAGCTCTGGGCAAGCCAGTAACAGAAATGAGAAATAACATTAATCTTCATCTCACTATTACTCTATTTTTCCACTTTATATGTTTTCGGTAATCAATTCTCACAATACCCTTACTGTTCTCCAACACTTAACTTTAAGTCATGTTTTTCCAACTAGTAGTCATTCCTTCAGTGACTGCATGCAGTCATCCCTTTCTAATTTTCAAGGGCCATCTGCTATATCTTGGTCCCTCCCTCTTGTGACCTTCTAAGATATCTTGTGCTGTAATGCTCTTGTGGTTATCTTTAGGGTCAACTAGGGGAGGGCACATGGCACACCTGATGTTCTGCCCCTAAGATCTGGTTCCATGAGTTAACTGCCCCTTCAGGCCTAGTCTTTTTACCTTATAATTTGCAGCCTATAATGGCAAAGCTTATGTCAACTAATCAACTTCAAGAATTTCTAAAAGCAAGAGAAAACAGAAGCTAGAAGCATGATTAGTTCTAATTAATAATTATGCCTATTATACCTAACTTGCCCTAGCATATACTCAACACTTACAATAGTAGTGGTATTGCCTTTTGTTATCCTGGGTTCTAAACAAGGAGGGACACCATTTTGTAAAGGCCACATGTCAGGCTTTTCTTAGATTCTGAACAATGAGGAAAGCCAGTTTGTAAGGACCATGTGGTGCAATCCACATGCTATGTTTCTTCAAGCCTATTTCCATTAACACTACCCCAAACTATCTGGCCATACCAGGTAGCCTATTGGGTAAGGACATAAGAGATCAGTATGAAGGTTCCTCTAGACACCATTTAATCATTTTAAAGATTATAAAAAAGCTAGAATTTCCCTATATCCCTTCTCTATATAATCCTATTTATGACCTTGGGTGGAGTTCATCTCTCCTAAGAGAGAACCCTACCCCAGTCAGTTAGGAGCTGTTGGTAGGCAGATTAAAGTTTTGTTCAAGTTTTGTTCAGCTTTACTCCAATTGTGTGGCCTCATCCTTTGACTCCAGACCTTAACAAAGTTACATATGTGCACTTGAATTCAACATATGCATGCTCCATATTAATTTTACTAAAAGTTCAAATCTTTTTTATTATATATTTGATTCCTTTCTCACTTTTTATCACTCCCATACTCTCCCATTTCTCTGACACTTTAATTTAGGTTTGTAATTCAGTAGTATATTTTACTTATACTTAATTCATGTCATTGTTTTCCCTATATACAATATTTGAATATAAGCCATATAACATTCACTTTTTTCTGCCTGGATAATTTCACTTGGCATAATATCCTTCAGTTCCATTCATGTTGGAAATGACAGGGATTATTCTTTTTGTATAGTTAAGTAGTATTCCATTCTCTGTGTGTAAATCACATCTTTATTTACCCATCTAAAGGTACTTACAAGTTTTGTTTTGTTTTTATCAATTTTTAATCATTGTAAGTAATACAGCATTAAAATGGGAAGATATCTCCTTAAAGTAGGAGGCTTGCAAGGGGTATAGTTTGATTAAATGACTTGAAATAAAATAACTGTGAAAATTAAAAAAAATTAATTTTGGAAGGAAACTCCAACACTATTTAATGTAAGCATTTACTATCACAAACCAGCACATGGAACTTTATACATATATATACATGTATATAGGTATATACTTGCTACTATGTGCATAGATAATACATACCATGCATGTCTTATGACAGTACCATTTATGTTATACATATTTATAATATATGACCACTTGCATTTTTATTGTGTCCCAACCTGTCTCACATCTGATTCAGCTAAAAGTCTGCATCTCTGTTTTGTGTGGAGGGTTCATGGCAAAGTTACAAACTATCACAATTATGCTAAGACTTAACATGTTTTCATTCCATTTCTCTCAGAAGTATGCAATGATGTTTCCCAGAGGATATACACGTAATGCATCTAAACAAACACCTTAGGTTCTTGATGACTTTTCAAACTAGAAATTCATCAGAAGACCCTAACATTGGAGAAATCCTTACAGATTAACCATGAAGTCAAATGAATAAATTAATGAAACCAAAACATTGAAGAAAAATGTTTTGTATATAATCATGATGTGTAACATTACTAAAGACTTATGTTGGAGTTGCCATGAACCTGAATGTACCTTCTGTCAAGAAAGACATTGAATACCTCATGATACCTCTGTATTTCCCCTGCCTTTCTTTCTTTTTTGTTTTTGCCACAGCAGCTGTTACTGTTTTTACAAGACTAGGAGAGTTACACACACTCCACACAATTGGTTGCAATATTCTCCCTCTTAGTTGAGGTGCTCACTGATCCTGGTACACACACTCTAGTTGTGGAGCTGAAGCACACTTCAAATAAGTACTTCCAAGGCTCACACACTTGGCTATGGTGCTTTCATATTTGAGATAGAGCTCTCTGGAGACTGGACATGGGGATATGAGGCACTACTTTGGAGTGAATCAACCTTTAAGCTTCATGTCAGCAGGGCAGTTGGGTCTACATGTGAGCCATTCCTGTACCAGAAAGAGATGCTCATTCAGCATTACAACAAAAGCATTCTTTCTGCCACTATTATTTTCTCTTTGTTTTTTGAGAGGGAGCACATCTAGCAGTGCTCAGGGGCTATGTCTGGCTCTGCACTCAGGAATCACTCCTGGAAGTACGTATGGGACCCTACGGGATGCTGGGAATTGAACCAGAGTCAGCTGTATTCAAGGCAAGTACCCTCCTAACTGTGCTATTGCTTTGGGCCAATGCTAGTATTTTTCTTTTTTTCTTTTAGAAAAGAGTTGTTTCCTATAAAAATACTATTTATCTTAACACGCAGTGAATTTACTATGCTTTTATATAAGTGAGTACATATGATTATAAGGAATGGTCCAATACTATATTTAACCTTTTCACATTGGGAAATGGAGAACCACAGGTAGAAAATAATAAAAAGAAATTGTCGCCTAGGATTAGCTGGTACTCTCTGATTATCTCCATTGACCATAGCACATACATTCATTCCCCTGATCAGACCCTCCAGAACCAGGACATTTACCCTTAACAATTAATATGCTGCTGGACCAGGCTGATAATGTGAGGAGCTTGCCTCCATGTGGCTGTCTTGGGTTTGGTCCTCAGTAGCCTTTTTTCAATTATAGGGTGCTGGCTGCAAGATCCTTGAGCACAATTAAGCCCTGAACACTACCAGGTAGGCCTATCCCCCCATGAAAAGAAATGTTCCCCACTTTCTAGGTGTGGCTCTCTTCTGGATCTGCTTGTAGACTGTGCAAACATCCTAATAAACTTCTATATTTTGTTTCTAGCATTAGTAACTTTTTTTTTGTTTGTTTGTTTTGGGCCACACCCAGTGACGCTCAGGGGTTACTCCTGGCTATGCGCTCAGAAGTCGCTCCTGGCAGGCACGGGGGACCATATGGGAACCGGGGGATCGAACCGTGGTCCGTCCTAGGCAAGGCAGCAGGCACCTTACCTCCTGCGCCACCTCCCGGCTCCCAGTAACTTTTTTTTAACCAACCACATTTGGCACCAGTAATAGTCATGCATTGTTTCTTAATGATCATTGATTAGTAAAGAATTAAAACACACATAACACACATAAACAAATGCCTTAATTTCTTGATAATTTTTCAGACTAACAATCAGGAGACCCCAACACTGGAGAAATCCTTACATATTTAACCACAAGACCAAATTACTATACTAATGAAATTAAAATATTGGATAAAAATGTTCCATAGTAACAAATGTATTAGGGTCAGAGTGATAGTACAGCAAGTAAAGCCTTGCATGCAACCAAGCAAGGGTCCATCCCTGTCATCACATAAAGTTTCCCCATGCACCACCAAGAGTAATCCCTAAGTACAGAGCCAGGAATAAGCCCTGAGCACCACAGATTGTGGCCCCCAAACCCAAAATAATAATAATTATTATTATTATAATAAAATATTTTAAAAATAAAAATTAAAAGTATTAAAAAACTGAATAGATAAATCATAACTTATATTTGGATAGTTCTTGATTTTGTAACTGTTCATTGCAGTGCCTTTCATTTGAAAATTCTCTACCACAAGTACAGAACTTAAAATATGCCAATATCTGTCTATTTATTCTACAGAAAAAAAGTTTGTGATAGGAGAGAGGAAAAAAGGTTAGAAACTGTTTAAGAGGTTACCCTGATCATCTTCACAAAGAAACCCAAAATAGAAGTGCATTAACACATCAAAGGTTTTGTCTTCTTGACTCAGCCTATCTATAAAAATGCAGTAGATCTTTGCTTCTTGGGGACCAGAAAAATTTTTTTTTAGCTAGATAGAATATATACAAGTGGATGAGGTCAGTTATTGAGAAAATACAGCCCTAAAGAAATCTTATTTTAAGACAATACTGAAATATATCACATTAGTGTGGTGATAAAAATGAAGTCTCTTTCTATAAAGAGAGTTAGAAACTCTGAGAAAGACATTTAAGTTTTTTAGAGACAATTTGAGGTGGAAGGTTAGATCATTATCAAGAGCTTGTTTTCTTATTTTATCAACCTAAATATTTCCTTCTTTTCCCTTTTGCATAATATTCTGTAAAATGTACTCAGGCTTGTCTTTCAAATCTGTTAAATTTTGAGAAATGTATTTTGGACAGAAGAATTTGGAGGATATTCAAAAAATAAGATTTTTTGCAAAGTTGTTTTGACAAATAATTAGATTGAAATGCATATTTAATGTTCAGATTGGCAATTCGCTGTCTACCAGATTTTTTAAAGCAATGAAACACAAGTAAATTGCACTGATGACAGATTTTAAAGTTCATAACTTTTTCATCTCTTATTCTATTGTAGATACAGAAGAAAGTAGTTGACATTTCTGAACAGTAGTTTGTTTCTCAGAACATGAGATTTTCCATTAATTTTCTTTCTAAAATTCTACTTTTGAAGTGGGAGAATGATAAACTTTTTCTTTTTGCCCGAGTTTGCACATGAACTACCTACTCAGATTTGACAATAATCCACCAATATATGAAAAAATTATATGTCCCTATTAAATAATTCTATAGTCACCAAATATCTTTTATACCAAGACAGCTTTATCAAGGAAAAGATATTGCAAACAAAGAAAAGATCTTTGGAAGATGACGCTAACATTCTCTTTTAAGCATTAGAGTCTTTATAATTTATATATTCTGTAATTGGACTTTAGCTAGCATGGATTTGCACAGCCAATGAAACTGTGCCATAATCAAGTCCCCCAAGTTCTTTCTCTTGCTTTGCTTTTGTTTTAATTGTGAGTGTCAGAAAAGCTAAAACAGAAAGTTCAGTGATTATTGGATCTTTACTGCAATTTCCTCCAGTAATAATAAAAAAAAAAAACACAATCTGGTTGTTGTATATCTAAAGAGAGCATAATAAAAGAGTTCAAAGTGAAACACAAAGGAAATAGTTTGTTGTGGATTTAGCAGGAATTAGAGGACAGAGAAAGAGACTCGCCTTGAGAAATCTTGCAAAATACCTTAAGAAGCTCTATAGCTAGTATAGAATATGAAACGGCTTCATAAACCATCCAGTTCTTTGACGATGGTGCAAGCAAAGGTTTCAGATAGGACACTCGTTTCTGAAATAAATTAGCCCAGACCAGTATCACATAGTGCTAATTCTGTTCTTTCTCCACTTCTAACTCTGTCGCCCAGCCAGGCCTGCAACAGCCTTGGGTGGAATAAGTGAGAATGGAGGAAAACAAAACTTCAAAACTTCCATTTACCTCTTTTGCTGACTCCCTTAATGCTTCCATGACTTTCTTGTAGGTATTAGGGAAGAGTGATGATTAGACACACGTTCCAACTCAGGCTGTTTCCTAGAATCATGACAGTGGTTTATGCTAATTCTCTTCCATTTTGTCTTCTTAGAGGAACTCTTGTATTATCCTCTCTATAGACTCCTTCATGACTGTCACATCCACCCCCATGAGAGATGCCAGCCTCTAGGAAAGCATCTTCTTCCCTTCCTATCCCCAGACCCTTCAATCTCTTCCCCCACACCTACTATATTTATGTAGATTCAAGTATTCAAGACTGCTTCTCCAGGAAAGAGGCAAATACAGGACTATGTGGGATGTGAGGGATAGAACCTGGGTTGGCCATGTGTGAGGGAAGTACCCTACTCACTGTACTATCTCTCAGGTCCCACAGTCTTTGTATTTAATACTCTTTGACATATAATGTGATGTTATGCTTAGGTGGGTTACTGAAATAGCATGATCTTATTTGGAGGAATTCCTTCAAAGCTATTTTTCTTTCCAATTGTAAAGTTAAACCACAGTTAACACTGACATGTTGAACCAATGTTGGCAATTGTAACCCAGGTGTCTGGGGTGATTATACAAAACCTAATAAAAACAAGCAGTAAAATCATAGGGCTTTTAACATTAATTTGTATTAATTCCAACTTATATAAATATTTCCTTTTAAGATCACACTGTACATAACTATATGTTTTACAGATGATATATTAATAGAACTTTATAAAAATAAATATAAGCAGTTTTTTTTATCATGTCAAACATTGAAATCTGGCTTTGCATCTACTTCTACAGAAGGAAGTGTGGGATGATATATGTTTCTAAAAGTCTATTTTCAGCAACACTGCAAAAACAAACTAAAATGATGCTTCTGTAACTCTACTGTCTCTGGACACTTCTAGCCTAAATCTCAATCTAAATTAATCCTCAGATGAGTTGTTATGTTCTGTTGACTCTAGGAATTTGACTGAGGAGAGAGTTTTAGTCACTTCTTTTTTTATAGACAACTCTTAGCAGCTAGAGAACTTTTATTCAAATAATAAAAGTATTGATTGAATTTAATGGCATAAAATGCCACATACTAAAGGTAAAATATTTAGCATGAAAGTAAAAAAATAAGGTAATCTATATACATTTAAATTAATTTATACTTTCCTCTATGGCTTCAATTTATCTAATTGATATCTATTCCTAGATTCTAAATCACACATTTTAAATAATTAGCTGACAACTAATATTGCTAGATGAATATTTCCTCAAATTACGTGAATATTTACTTAAAATATTTTATTCCAGTATGCTATATCTTTTCTTGTAAAATAAGAATAATTATGCTCTCTAGCTATATCAAAACTGTAACACCTCTTTACAACTCTGTCCTAAGTGAAATACCCAAGGAAAACAATTACTTTGGTTTTGGAACCATACTTACTGATGCTCAGGGATAACTCCTGGCTCTGCACTCAGTTATTATTCTCGGGTGCTTGGAGAACCTGGGATTCCAAAAGTAAAAACTGGGTCTCAGTCATGTACAAAGTAAACACCCTACCTGCTGTATTATTGCTAAGAACCCAAGAAAATACTTTTGTTCCTTTTCTTTCTTTTTTTTAATAATTTTAATAGAATCACCATGAGATACATAGTTACAAAGTTGTTCATGATTGAGTTTCAGTCATACAATATCCAACACCCTTCAGTGCACATTTCCCATCATCAATGTCCCCAGTTTCCCTCCTCCCCTCTACCCTTTTGTCTCTGTGACAATTATTAAAAAACATACTTTCTGAACAAGAAAAAAGTATTCATCAAATCCACTAGGGAAACAAGAAGTTGGGTGAAGAGGATAGTGTATCTTTAGTGTTGCAGATTTGGGGTCTTCTTTATTGCCAGGTGAGTTAGATAAATACCTGGGAAAAGGCATGAGATCCCCAGGAATGGGACCAAAAAGCATGCACTGCAGGTTGTTGATAAAGAAAACCTTGTAGAACATCAGACCACAACTAGAATGCAGAAAGTAAAGCAGTAGAAGCCAAGGCAGAAGATGCTATTTATAAGCGGAGCCTCTGGCTCCAAAAATAGAATCTGGTGAGATGCATGGTCTAGAAGCAAATGTGGACACAGGAAATAACTCACACAATGAAAAGGTGCAAGAACAGGTTCAGGAATTCCAAAACTCAAGCCAGGAATTCCATCACATGAGTCTTCTGCTCCTAAAAAGGAAAGCAGCTTAGTGGAGAAAGACTGAAGAATGAGCCTATTCCTTTATGAAAACCAGGCTTTTATTTTTATTTTTTTTTTTTGGGTCACACCCGGCAGTGCTCAGGGGTTACTCCTGGCTCCATGCTCAGAAATTGCTCCTGGCAGGCACGGGGGACCATATGGGGCACCGGGATTCGAACTGATGACCTTTTGTTTGAAAGGCAAACGCTTTACCTCCATGCTATCTCCCGGGCCCCAGGCTTTTATTTTAAAATACCAGATCACACCCTAGGGTGGAGAAGGAATTCCCAATAGAGAGGGATCTGGTAATTCCATCACTAGATCACATACTAGGGTGAAGTGTAAATATTAATTAGTATGGTAGTATCAGTAACCCAACACTATTATCCCTGAATAATTTTAGACAATGAACATTTTTAGATTTTACATGAAAAATGAACAAAGAACGTTATTTTTCATAAGAAAAATGTAATAATGTGAAAATAATAGAGACTATCCAAAACAGAACTGAAATATTTGAAAAATAAGACATTTGACTGAAAAATAATATCAGGACCCAAAGCAAGCCTGATCATACAATGTTAAGCATAGGATTAAAGGAAGAGAATTTATAATCTCACAGTTAATCAGAAAGAAATGGCTGAGCTTCATTTAAGAGAGCCAGAGTTGGTTGGGGCCGGGTGGTGGCGCTGGAGGTAAGGTACCTGCCTTACCGCGCTAGCCTTGGATGGACCGTGGTTGGATCCCCGTGCCCCATATGGTCCCCCAGGCCAGGGGCGACTTCTGAGCGCATAGCCAGGAGTAACCCCTGAATGTCACTGGGTGTGGCCCAAAAACCAAAAAAAAAAAAAAAAAAAAAAAAAAGAGAGCCAGAGTTGGAAAATAGGACAGTATAGTTTCTCAGATCTTACTGGGATTCTAAGAAATAGAATAGGATTTTGCTAGGAGTAAACTTATAGAAATGAAAGCAAAAATGGCACCAATGAGAATGTTGGGAAGGAGTCAAAGTCATTTAGTTCATTTAATTGGTCCTTTTAAATCTCCTCTTGGAAAAAGTAGCCAATCAAAATACATAACCCAATGAGGGTGGGAAATAGTAAGATATAGAATGGATTTCCCTATGATACCCAGCTATTACTCCAAACTTTCCTCCATCTGTCTCTTTCCTTTAAACCTCACTCTTTCATATGTAAAAGTCCACCTGGATCTTTTATCACCCTCTCCACTGGATTAAAATTGTATGAAGAATATAGAATAAAGTCTAGCTTTGAGGCACTCAGAGAAACATTATGGGGGAGAAGACACTGACTCTATGACTCTCTCCTGACTGGCTTGGTTTACTACTTCTTTGTGGCTGATTGCATCATAGCCATCTGCCCCAGGGTGGAAATATGCATCTGCAGTGATTTAACAATGTGTGCAGATCTATTTTGCTATCCCCCAGACAGGTAACCTCCTCTTTTATCTCCTTACCTCTCCCAGAGAGGCATAGGAAAACAACAATTACTTTGTGTTTTAGTGCTATCACTAGCAATGCTCAGGGGTTACTCCTGCCTGAGAGCTTTGCAAAGCTCAGGGTAGTATGTCGAGATTCTAAGTGACCAAGTTCTGAACAGCAGGCTCTAGCAAAAAGACACAAAATATACTGTTGTCTCAGAGGCTGGAATTTGGATAGAGGCACTGAGGGTCAGGAACTGGTTGCTATCCATTGGAAGTGGAAGAACAGAAAAGGAAAGAGGAACTGTTCATCATTCTCTGGAAAGAAAGGCAAAGCTCCAAGTGATGTCATGCACTGGTAACATGAACTGAGAGAGAGAGAGAGAGAGAGAGAGAGAGACAGAGAGAGACAGAGAGAGACAGAGAGAGACAGAGACAGAGACAGAGACAGAGAGACAGAGAGAGACAGAGAGACAGAGAGAGACAGAGAGAGAGACAGAGAGAGAGACAGAGAGAGACAGAGAGACAGAAAGAGGGATAGAGAGAGAGAGAGACAGAAAGAGAATCATCGAGAGAGAGATAAGAATCACCTAGTTAAATCATGCAATAAACAGTAGCCTCTTAAACATCTACTGTTTTCTAGGCAAATCTTCTATCCATCACTCAAGGAACCCACAGAGGAACTAAAGCATTTTGTTCTGACATCAAACAATACAATACCTCATCTCCTTAGATTCACACTGATTTGTAATGGGACTTTGCACTGCAACATTAGAGAGGAGCTTGTTTCCATTTTCTGCAGTGAGGGCTGTTCTCATGCTTTGCCCAGAAAAGCAATTGTGTGAGTTCCACAGTAATTTCTTCCATCATAGGCACCCAGTTCTGTAGTGCTCATATACCAGGTCCATCTGGTGCTGGAATTCAAATAATAACATGATCAAAAAGCACAGGATACCCAGCTGCCATCTGCCCATCGCTGCAACCACTGACCCTTTTCACAGCAGTTGGGTGATTGCCATGCGAGGGTAGGCTTCACTTGGCCCTTCCCACTACAGATTAGCTTGCAAATGACTAAATGACAAATCCTAGTAAAACATCAGTTGCTGACCCCAGGCCATTGCCAACCACAGTGTGGTCAGTCCCACTGTGCTTAATTCACAGAGTTTGAGGTGTGTTAAGCAAAAGGTTGGCTTAAGCAAAATGGTTCATCAATAGATAGTCTATATAACTATTGATTGTATCTTCTGTTCCCCAAAGAATTCCAAATTAAACACACCTTGAAAAAGGGGAGTGAGGACTAATAAATAAATGAGACTCACTAAAATCAGGATTAAATTCAGGTTGTCCAAAGGCCTGAAATGTGGAGAGGTGTGGAAATTCTCTCTCTCTCTCTCTCTCTCTCTCTCTCTCTCTCTCTCTCTCTGTCTCTCTCTCTTATAAAAATCTAATACAAATGCTCCAATGCCAAAATATGACTGAAAATTAGTAAATACAGCATATTATTTTGTTGGTGAGAAATATCACAACCATCATACAATGAATAAGAAAGTAACAAAATATTTAGCTATTAATCATCTGTGAAACAAACACATTTCCTTCTTACTGATAGATTGTCTTTTCACATGACAATGATTTTGAAATAGTTCCTCTGGGGGAGGGGAAGAGAAAGAAAGGTAACTGAGAATTTCCTCTAAGATAGTTTTACAGTCTCTACACTAGGGACATGTGGGGGTAGATAACACAGTGTTAGGAGGAATTGGTTCTCTGTAACATGAGCTGCTTAGCAGCAGCCCTGGATCTAATTGCTAGATAGATGCTCATTCTAACCACTTAAATGATCTTCAGGAGGGGCTGCAAAGATAGTACAGCAGTTAGGGTGTTTTCCTTGCAAGCAATTGTCTTGGTTTCAGTCTCTTGTATTCCATATGGTCTCCCCCTCCCCACCCCCATCAGGAATAATTCCTTAGTGCAGAGCTAGAAGCTACCTTTGAGTTTCACCATATGTGACCTTAAAACAAAGAAGCAAAAAAAAAAAGTAAAAGAAAATGATCTGCAGAGGCTGGACAAATAATACTAAGGTGAAGTCAGTTGTCTTGCACGCAGCTAACCCAGGTTTGAACCCTGACAGTGCCTTTGGTCCCTTGAGCATCACCAAGAGTAATCCCTGAGCATAGAGCACAGGAGTAAGCCTGGAGCACACACAGATAAAGCCTCCCCTTCCTCCCCCACCATTATAAAACAACCAGACAAACCAAAAGCTCTCTATGCAATGACAGAATGTCACAACTCAAAGAGGGAGGAGAGACATACTTCATTGAGAATTGTCCCCTCAGGATAAATAACCAGAGTTTATTTTCTTTTATTATTGACTAGAGGTTGCATAAAAGTCACCTCTTTATACACAGACGTACTCACTTTTATTGCTGTCACTGTCATGTAACTATTTGTGTACTACAAAAAAAGGGCTTTTGATGAATACTGTTTGCTCTGAAGAAAATTGAGTGCAGTTTGGAGTAAAGGCTGGTGATGGAGCATAGGATTTATTGTTACTACCCCCTACACCAAATGGTGGGGAGGGATCTAACCAATTTAATGCTGCCCAAAAGAAGTATGAAAATCACCCTGGCAAAAGATGAAGCCATGCATAATCTTACACACCTGATTGTTGAAGAAATAGCCCATGACTTGCTTCAGATGACATCCTTGTCAACCAATGCCTGCTTCATCCCATAGGCTCTTCAGGAGCTGCTAGTAACAAAAAGAAGTTTGACTTGGCTGAGAAAGGTCTGTGGGTGGAGAAATCACCTGAAACTCATTTGAAAGTCTTTTTACATTAGCATGACCAGAAGTTACATAAGCAATTAGGGAAGAACTGAGTGGGGCACAATTTAAATGATCTCCAAAGGACTTTCCATCTTCCATCCCAATTGCTCCTCAACATGTCTGTGGTTCCTTAAGGCATCCCTAACTGGTTCAAATTTGAAAGAAAAGACCAGATGAGAGAAAATTGCTTTCTTAAGCCCTTGATGTGCAAACACATGACTTGGGCAATCCTTAAGCAAATCATCAGCCAAGTCCATCTCAGACTTATGAGTGTTGTATAGCTGTCTGCCTAGTGTCTGAGTACTCATGGGATTGTGGACAATTGTGGAGGCTAGCAAGACCAGATTTGTGGGGCTGCTGATTCAGTTTCTCATGAACACTCTTCCTGGCTTGCAAAGCCACAATCTTTGTTCTCCCATGGTGGAGAAAGAAAAAAAATTCTGATATGTCTTCTTAGAATACTTAATTCCTTGATAAGATCTCATCCTTAGGACCTCATTCTTGAGAGAGAGAGAGAGAGAGAGACAGACAGACAGACAGACAGACAGAGACAGTGAGACAGACAGAGATATTTGTGTGTCTATGCGTGTGTGTTTGTTTTTGTTCCTGATCATCCCAGATTACTCATACTCATAGGCTATTCCTGACTTTAGGCTCAGGAACTAACCCTCTGATTATGCTCGGGGAACTATTTATGGTGCTAGGATATGAATCAGGGTTTGATACTTTCAAGGCCTGTGTCAAAACCACTAAACTATCTCTCCAGTACTTCATTATCTTCTTTAGAAGCCCAACATCTGCCCAATATAGTCATAATAGGTCTGATGTCAGAATGGAGTGAAGACTATAAGAGAATTGTACAGGGGTGTGCTCATTTCCAAACATGGAGGACCTAAGCAGCTTTTAACTCTAAGTTTTCCCACAAATTAATTTCATTGTAATAAATTTTTTTTTGTCCCCTAAATTCCCAATACAGACCAGGCAAGGGTCTGGGTTGAGGTGTATATGGGGTGCATTTACTGTACCTCCTCTTTCTATACAGTCAGTGTGAAGAACACAGCCTGTGATAAGAATTGGGAGGCCTGTAATAAAATTTTTAAAAAATACCACATAGCAATTTTAAATGTAGCCAAAGAAACAATACAGAATTCTGATGTTTATAAAAAAAAAAAAGAAATATTGACCTGTTTTAAAAGTGAAGTCTAGGTCTATGAATGGGATCTTCAAAAGGCTGAGAATAAGTCAATTTAAAGTTCTATACTCAAACTTTCAATCTTCACTCAATAATTATTGGGGAAAATTTATTTTCTCTTTTTTTTAGAACATTTTTTATTTTTTTTTGAAAATATTAAGAGTAGAGACAACAGAGGAAATTCTGGTTAGTCATATGAATCACAATAATTGAAGAACAAATCAGTGTATATAAAGAGATAAAGGTAAGAATAAAGAACATTCAGGGGCCAGAACAATACCACACTGGGTAAGGCATTTTCTTTGCATGATGCTGAACTAGGTTTGATCCCAGGCATCCCATATAGCCCCTGAGCCTGCCAGGAGCAATTTCTGAGTACAGAGCCAGAAATAAACCCTGAGCGCAGCCAGGTGTGACCCCCAAACAAAAACAAACAAGCAAAAAAAAAAAACAACCAAACATTCAAACTAAAATAAGTATGGAAAATACAAATTATATACATATTGATATCTAATAGTTGATATGTGTTGCATATGTAAACATTTCTAATCTTATCATGATTTGGAATTTCTATGTATAAACATTTCTGGACCCACCTGATCCTACCCTGATCAGTGATTGGACCCTACTCTAGGGTGGGACCTGGCTTTCTGGACCCACCCTGATCTTACCCTGATCAGTGATTGGACCCTACTCTAGGGTGGGACCTGGCTTTCTGCCCCTACCCTAGGGTGGTACCTGACTCTAATGTATAAAAGAGAAGTCTGTGGAAGGTTTTGGGGGCTTTTGGGTTGGAACTGAC
>PVKC010011407.1:0-14817 GCA_004027635.1 Crocidura indochinensis
ATTTTCTAAGTGGCCCCATACTTAAGTCATTTCTGAGTATGAAGCCATTTCTTCATACTTAGTGAGCATTGGAAAAACCATATAATGACACTGTTATGCTTTGATGCAAATGAATTCTGACCTTAAACAGTCATTGATGGAAAAGATTCATCTTTATATAGATTGAGACTTTCAATGTGAGCACAGAAGAGTATCATGGCACATCCTTGCTTTGGTAACCCTAAAAATCATGAATGTTCCAATTCTCTCTTATCTGGTTTTAGCTCAGAGACTAGATTTAGAAAATTGTTGCAGTGCTATAATGAAAGCTCAGGGGTTGGGTTTCTTTTCCAATACAGAGAATATATTAATGATCTATTAGTAGAAAAGTCTACTTAGAATATTTAAAGGACTAGAGGAATCTTCATTGTAGGTTAGGTTTTAACTTAAATACCTTATAATTACTCAAAGATGTCAAGATAAACATCCAAAACACAATGAAATTATGGTGGGTGTGGCCTTGAGCCTTCTAGAAATGTCTTCATTAATCCTGGCATACGCTGTATCAGGAGAATGTCAAATGTCCTGCTGAGTAGCAGATAGATTAACCCTACAAACATCTTCAAGTAAGAATGAGGCTAATATCAAATGCCCTTCACCAATGAGTCCTCAAGGCTTTTATAAATGGCATAACATTAATCTGAACATTACTCTAGAGAAACATCAAATTAATTTCCTTTTCAGAAATGGAACCCCTGAGAAAGAAGCATGTCCATGATTACAATTAAAGCCACTTTTAGTGGACTTAAAGCCAATTTCTGCCTGCCATCTGCTCAGACAGCTAATTTTAGACCCTGGAATAGAAGGGAACACAGAAATGTCATGATGGAAAATGAACCATATTCAATATTAAACATGTTTGGGTTCATTTATATAAGGAGATAAATAATACAGCATTCCTTGGAGCCAGAGAAATGGCACGAAGTGGTAAAGCATCTGCCTTGTGGTGCTAGCCTATGACGGAACATAGTTCGATCCCCCAGTGTCCCATATGGTCTCCCAAGCCAGGAGCAATTTCTGAGCGCATAGCCTGAAAATCAAGGGGTATGGACCAAAAATATAATAATTATGCATTCCAGTTTTGGAGGTATTTACAACCTGCTATCAGTATAGCACTGCAGAGTAGTAGGGCAAGTGCTATAAAGGTCTAGTGGAGAGAGTTTGGAAATACTTGAGTGGAAAAGAAGCAAATCAGGAAGCAGAGAAATGTATACTAGAAAAGTGATGCTTAAGCTACACCGTGAAATATTGTAAGGGTTAATTTAAAACAGAAAGCAAGAAAAATGAGTCTATAAAGAGAGCAAATTGTACAGAAAGCACAAGTCATTATAACCACCAGTAGCTGGAATATTAGTGTCTGTGGATGAATATCAGGGGTGATGATTGGGTGAAATAGGGCATAAATGAAGATGAGTATTTATGTAGAAAGCAAAGGAGCTTAAAATGCATCCAAATGCTCTGCTAAGGGAACAGCTTAGTGGTTAGTGCACATATTCATAGGAGATCCATTGCCTCATCAGTGTGATGATACCCACAAAGTCGTAAATGTAATTTACAAGGACTTGAACAAGCAGAACCCATATCTCCTCATAAACTCCTATTTACAATTCATGCTTGTTTGTGTTTTATAAGATGCCAGTTGGTTATTTTGCCCAGGAGGAAAAGGAAAACAAAGTTGGCTTACAGCTAACTCTTCTCTGCCACGGGAGTTCAGCCAAAGGAGAGCTCAATCAGGCATGGTATGTTCAAGAGAAAGATTTCCCAGAAAACATACACAGAATACAGTGATTAGTTACATAAAAGGGGCCATGGGAGCAAAAAGTGACTGAAATTTTAACTCAAAATTACTGGGCTCAGAGATTTTCAGTGATTCGCAAATATAATAAAACCACAAAATAGGAAAGAATACCTAGATGCTAAAAAAAATGAATCCACAAATATTCAATTTGAAAGGACAATGAGGCTTCACATTAGATGCTTAAGTACCAGAGGGACTTGTTCTGGACAATCTCATTTCCAGGACCTCTAACTCTGAGTTTGATGCAGATTAAATATTCAATTCAGAGAAACAGAATTTATTACGAAGGTTGGATGGAATGTTAGGCAGTATATTCTTTTTTTGAAGAACAAATCAAAGCAAAACTCTATGTCCCATTTGTTCTCAAGTTGCTGATCTCATTGTGCAGTTTCTGTTAAAGTTACACAGACTTTGCACATCACCAATTAATCAAAAGAAATCTCCTGACATTCATATTTTTCACGTTCTTCTAAGGATGCTGTGCATGCTGGCTTTACTGGGGAAATAGGAACTGAAATGTAGTTAAAAATCATCCTATATAGGAGTAGCACCAGTGAAAGATGCAGGGTTGAACAACTGGAACACACAGATCCCAGTGCAGATCTGAGTCGTTGTCAATCCAGTGGAGTAGTCCAGAGTAAAGATCTTGGGGGAACTGCATATAGCACAGAAATGACCAAGCGTTTCTACCACTGCTCTTGCTCAATAGAAATGACCAAGCCTTTCAACCAGTGCTCTTGCTCAATAACTACCTAAAGAGTGCCTGACAATGTAAAGGTGCACATAGCTGGAGCTTCAATGATTTTCACCAACCAGGTAACTGGGAGTTCTTTTTATGCAGCAGAATCTGAGATGTGCATCTCTAGATTGGCTAGGAGGGCCTTAAAGATTTAGCTGAACTTTTTTTTATAAGGCTCATTAAGAAATTCTTGGGGGAGTTGTCCTAGGTCTTGTGTGTTAAGTTGCTTAATATTTGTGGACATGATCAGATCATGTAGCTAATCAGACTTTCTTCTAGACATTGTTATGAAGTTTTACATTTACAGGGAGCATAGAGAGCACGAGAAAGACTGTTTAAAAATACTAATAACATGCCTTCTGCTCTATTCATTTTTACAAGTCCTTTTTGCCTTAGAAAGAACAGAAATGATATTAGCCAGACTTAGTGTCTTAGGTCAACTAACTTTCCCTGGAGCCCATCTTGGATCATCTTACAAATTGAACTATTCTGAACTATTAGCTTGAATCTCATCTGATTGAAACCCAACCAGATAGACAATTAACAATGAACTATTTTGAATGCAAAAAAAAAAAAGAAAAAGAAAAGGATTTTCACATGCAACTTGAAATACCTACACTATATATAAATCAACTCACTTGATGTGTTGAAATAATCTTGAGTCCTGAGAAACTGTAGTCCATATATAAATATTCTTTCCACAAGTACCCAAAGCACTCTGTCTATATACAAAAAGCTTGAAGAAGAAATATGGTTGTGTAGATAACAAACTTTCTAACTTTTTGTGTTAGAGATCAGGAGGAAAGGAGTGAACATTGTTACTTTCTCTGACGAACCAGGAGGTGAGATTATATGGTAGGATTAGGATTTAGATATTGGATATGAAGTGTCATAATTATTCTGATTTGGCTGTGAGAAAGGTAAAATTTCTTCTGTACATGCATAACAAGATTGATATCTGGACATATAACAAGCAGTATCATACTGCCAATATAAAGCTGGAGCAGGCAGAACAATTCCTCAGCAGAAAAAGACAAGTTGGTTATATGTCTGAAGTGTGGCTACAGATACTTCTGGCCAATAACTGAACTGTGTACCAAAAGATAGAATAATTCACAAGAAAAAAGAAAGAGGTAAATATGTTTGGTTTATTTCTTGGAAAAGAATTGGCAATATGTTAGGTAATTACCAGGACTGAATTAAAAATGAAAATGGACCTATGTTCAAAGATATGATCATGGATTGCAAGACAGACAAGAAATAACTCTTCTGGCCTGGGGTCCAGGTAACTGTGCAGTTTTTATCGCCATGAAGCTGACACTAGCTACAGAGGCAAAGACAAGTTAACAAATCAGCATGAGCCCCTTTAACCTAAAAAATTTTTGCCCCTGTCCCTCTGCCCCTACCCTGCTCTGATTTACTAGTCCTCTAAACTCTGACAAGAAGATACTACCTAGAAATCAGGAGGTTACGAAGTCCCAGTGAAAGAAAAATTGTCATCAGGGAGAATCCAGGTGATCAATAGTCTACTTGCACAACTTCTGGGTCCTTGTTGAAATATATTTTGGATCTTAACTCACATTTTACATCTAGATTTTGATTCCAACATTTCCTTATTGCCATAACAACTTGTTTCTTAGGCTTGTCAGAAGTTACATGGAATCACATGTTCATTGTTTTGAACTGCATGTCAACACTTGAGAGTACTAGTGATGCTGCTTCTATTATTACATTACAGGCTGAAACTCAATTACACAGCCACAGTTTATGCCACTAGAACTGATGAGGGACAGTCCTGCTCTAAGAGAATTAGCAGAAAGCACTGCCCCAAGTTCTTGAATTAGACTCTGGCTAGGGGTGGCAGATAAATGTAGGCCAATATATGCAGGAAACAAAAGAATATTAAGGTGAGCTAAGACTCTTATTAGTTATTAGGACTGGAGTAATAGTTCAGCATATAGGGTTCTTGCCTTGAATATGGATGACCATGTTTCAATCTACAGCATTCCATATTATCCACTATATATATTCTATATTATCAGCAGGAGTGATCCCTGAGCACAGAAACAGTAGTAGTAACTCCAGGTGTGACTAAAAATACTCCAAAAAGTGTTGGTTATAATATCTATTAACTCCAGGGTGAATCAAAGAATAGAAATAGAATAAAAACATAAATATGGTAATAAAAACATGTATTGTATTGACAACTTTTGGTTTCAAAAATACATTGAAACTGCTAGTTATGATTATTTAATATTGAGAACCTAACATTTTTACGCATGGGAGGTTAAACAAGCTGTCCTCATGATCAGAATGAAAATGTTTCTGTAGAATTATGCTAGTTGTTGAGCTGAATATATTTTCTTTGTTTAACTGAGGGACAGAGAATACCTTTATAACTGTATATTACTCTAATTAAAAAGGTAGGGCTAATCTATAATTCAGACTATGTTAAAATATTGATAATGGTTTCCAATACAAAGACTAGTTCACTATGAATTAATACAATTAAGAAAACAATTCAAATCCAATTTTCATTGTTTTTCTCTGTGTACACTAGCAATTGAATGAAATTCATCCTGAGATAGGAAATCCAATGCCTGGATAAAAAATAGAAAAAAATTCTAAGCCAATAACTTGTTTCTTCTGGCTCTTCGGGGGCTCCATTCCTTCTCTCACTCATGAGTCACTGGATGAAAGAGCAGGGTAGGGGAGCATCAAGTCCTCATTAACTTAACACAACACTTGACAGATTTTCTTCAGCACCAACATGTAACAGAAGAGTGCATTTTCCTTGCAAACAAACCTCATTTATACTTTCTGCAAGGGTCATTCTTTTCAGGAAAGCAAAGAAATAAAAATCTGTAGCTATAATGGTTCAACAGCTCAAACATCTAAATTCAAGTGTAGGGAGATGGTGTATTTATTGGACAATCCCAGGAACAAAATGCATCTTTAGAGAATGCAGTTCCATTCATTCACAGCAAGTTGGGGACTTTTTTTTAAAAAAGAAAATAACTCCCCCACATGAAGATTCCTAAAATGTCTGAATGGAATGCAGTTTGTTGTCATCACTTCAGATTTTGAGAGTTACTCTGCTCCTAATCCCTCCTAGACTACCCAAAATAGCATGCTTCTTTCCAGGATAAATATCTATCTCTCTACACTGCTGGACAGTTAATTATCAGGAATAGATGATGAGTGATCTTCTCATGAGTCAACAGAAATGATACTTGAAATTTAGGGACAGCATGTGTTTTGAGCAAGTTCTTGAAAGAAAGACACTACCACTGATTTCACACTGATCTTATTCTAGCTTCACATTTTGAGGCAGTTACTTTCTTCAGCTGTGTGCTGTGGGAAAGAGCATGTCTCTGCATAAAATGCCAATGTGATTCAGGTTTCTATCACTTTAATTTTGCTTCCATTTCTTCTGATGATTATTCCATTTAGCACTAATACTCTGACTTGATTTTTAACATATTGTGCACCTATATGGGAACTTTTAGATTTGCTGCCTTCTGAGACTCAAAGTGGGAAATGGTGAGAACCAATTCTAGAGATGAATTGGCAATGACTAGAAATGAAATTCAGTTGTAGAAAGTTAAATAGTTGTAATGGTGAGGGAAAAAAATGAGTCTGTGACAGGTCCTCGGAAATTAAACAGCTATGGTCGCATGTTGCATTTTCTAAATGTCAATGTGTTTCACAATTTTAGTTTTTTAAATAATCCTAATCCATGAGGTTTTTTTTTTGCCATTATATTCTTATTGACTGTGTAACCTATTCATTTGATCTAGTTACTTGTCATGCCTAGAGAGTTGAAAAAAAGCTTTGGAAGAAAAAAAAAAACAGCAAAAACCAATATTTCTGCTCCACTAGGGACCAAAGATGATTCAGATTAGTTTGGAAGTGAAAGGGGTTTTTCAATTGGTGCTAAGGAGGCCCAAAGATCCCACTAAGAATTCTTAGCTCATTAGGCTCACAGACAAAGCTCTAGGATGTGATGCTGTCCAGATATTCTGGTACTGGGTTTACCAGGGCTACCCTGACAGAGCTCAGATGACATATTGTGGTGGGAATTGGATCTGGATTAAGTCATGCTAAACATGAGTTCTAACTACTAGCACTGTTCTGGACTCGTTATTCAGATTATTAACATCAGTGAATACTGAGCCAAGAGAGGTTGTAAACAGAGCAGCTAAATGATAAATTCTTTACTTTGTTGATGACAGAAAGGGAACAGTCATTAAGACTTAGTGGGTGAAGAACCATGGAAAATTTTATGCCAAGGCAAGAGTTTCGAACTTGTACACCATTGGTCCAGTAATGGAAAGCTACTGAGTAAAGAACCATAAGGAACATGTCAAGATTATATTCTCACTCCATGGTAGAAAGTAATCAGCAGTGACAGACTATGGAGTCAGATGTTAGTCTTGTGTAGCCTAGAACTAGGGTAAATAATAGTGGGTATTGACTACCTAAAAGGTTTGGGATTTACTTTTGTGATGATGGCTAGACAGGGATATTTATTCATAATATTGTAAGTTTAGTATCATTTAACTGTTCATTTTATTTAAAAATTTAAAAAGTTAGATTGCGTCACTGTGATATACTCAGTAACAAAGTAGTTCGTTATTGAGTTCTAGTCATAAAATGTTCCAACACCCATCCTTTTACTAGTGCACATTTCCTTGTCATCAATTTCTCACCCACCGCCAGCTCCCCATCCCATCCCTTGCCTCAAATTGCCTACCTCTGTAGCCATACCTAGCAGTGCTCAGGGCTTAATTCTGGTCCTGTATTGGCAGTCTTAAGGAACCCTATGGAGTCCAGTGATCTAACTTAAGTCAGTATTGTGCAAGGCAAGCATTCTACCTGCTCTGCTGTACTATTTCTCTGGCCCATTGCTGTTCACTTTAAAATAGTAAATTTTATATAAGGATTGCAACTGGATATCAAATATTCTTTTAAGAAATAAAAGAGAAACTATCCATTTCTGTGATACTAAAGTTAAGAGTTATTTATAAACAAACAAATAAAAAGAATTGATGGGGAGGAGGGCTAAGTTTAAACCCTTGCTTGGCTTTCTTGAGACAAATGGAAATCTATCCCTTTATAAATTCATTTTGTTTCTGTTAATTACATTTTTAAATTAAATTATAAATGACTAAGAAATAGTTAAACAAGTAAGGTGCTTGCTTTGCACCTGCTTAATATGTGATAATATTTTATCAATCTTTACTAGTATATAATAGTAGTAAGACAATATGGAAATAACTTGAGAACATTTGAGTGAAAGAGTCAAAGCAGAGCATGCATAAACTTCCACATTTTTAATAGGAATACAGCAGTGGGATCTATTTAAGAATTAATTACCTAGTACAGATGCCTAAATAGGTTATATAATGGAATGAAGGTGGTAATATTTGGTGTTCCTCCTCTTTCTAATCACCAAACTAGTCCATACAAGGTGATTAAAATTTTCAACAATTCTATAGGCTCGTTGTTAAGTTATTAGAAAATAAAAGCATATATATTTTTATAATGTGAAATTACATTATAAAAAAGTATTGTTTATTAAAATCATCATTTTTAGTTATTCTACTATTTTTGTTCTATATATGCCTCAAGGCTATTAATGTCACTGGAACTATGTGGTAAAAATTTTTATAATAGTATTACAGCTGCCCCGTGCCTTCTGAAGTTTAATTGTGTGCATAAATTGCATAAATTGTGTGCATAAGTAATAGATTAAAGTTAGTTAGAATGGGTGGTTTTTCTTATAAGAAAGTGACAAAATTTGAAAATTGGGTAACGATTCATTGGTTTTCTGATTGTCAAACTTAAAATAATAAAGAAAAGGCTAAAAATGCAGATTGAACTTAAAAATCTGTCTGCATCCATTACACTGAAATGTTAAAAAGATCAACTGAGTAAACTGTCTTCCAGATTTGATAAGTGTTTTCTGATTCATCATTCTTTCACATTACTAATGATGAAATGAAGTTCTGATTCTATCCTTGTGTCCTACTTATCAACATAAACCAACATTAATGCTGGATTTTTACTCACAGAGAGAGTAAGCATCATTCTACAATATAAAGATTCTCCACTAGAAAATGACAACATAGCCACCCCACTCTTGAAGTAGAAAGTAAGAAAGCATAGACAGCAATTATTATTTTATATATGCAAACACAAGACAATAATAAAAGGTAAATTGCAAATATAATTTTGTTTCTTCATATTCTGTTAAAGAGTCAATAGATAGAGTTTAAGTCTAATATAACTAGAATCAGATGATTAATTAAATTAATAAACTATGTAATGGTTAATGGTAGAGCAAATGAAAAACTTTTAATAGTAATTTCAAGGTATCCAAAGAAGTACATTAATACACCCACAAATAAACAGGTCGAGAGCCCTTCTTGACTCCTTCAGTTCAACAAGAGCAATTCATTCCATCTCTTGATTCCATGCTCTCATCTTCCTTTTAATCTTGTTTGATAAGAACCATTTTTTTGTGGTAAAAATCTTAATAACCTTCAACAAAGAGTGCCTATCTGGTTTGGGTCATCATTGTCATAACACCATAATGTTGTTTGAACTAAGTACTGGATCAATCAAAAAGAAAGGGTAGAGGTCCCTGCAGGAATCACACACATGAAAATGCCATCAAATGATAGGAGCCTTAGAGCTCTAAGGATCTACAAAAAGATCTGTGCATTCTCTCTTGAGGAACGTTTCATAAGGAAGGTGCCATTTGTGGTCTAGAAGATGATTCTAAAGACTTGTGCATAGGCTTTGCCTTTTGGACTCTTGGTCTAGCTCCTTATAAAAGAAATAAAAACTAATAATATACATAAGTAAAAAGAAAAACAGACAGTGATACCTGAGTTGAATCTTGAAAAATTAGACAGCTTCTTTGGCTGACAGGAGGATGCCATTTTAAAGAGAGAAAAGAGCCAGCAGAGAAGTATAATGAAATAAAGGTAATAGGATAACAGAGAGATGGAGAAAGGGCAGAGGAGAGGAAGGAAAGAGATCATGAAGATTGCAGACTATACTAGGCTATAGCATTTATCTGTAAGTCACAAGAAATTGTGAGATCGGATTCTATTTTAGTTATTGAGCTAAGAATATTGAACAGGAGAAGGACCCTCTTAACATTAGCTATCTGTATGCATAGAGCACACTGTGAGTACAGGATTGTGCAGTGAATCTCTGACACCGCCTGTCAACTGCATAGAAACTTCCCTGTCCATTCTCTGACACCGCCTGTCCATTGCATAGAAACTTCCCATCTCACCTCCCCACCATCTTAAACATAGTCATTCATTTCTGTTTCCTGAGTGTGGCTGCATTAGAGTTTCAGATCTGTGGGATATATGCAGTCTTTGTCCTTCTGTGATAGATTTATTATACCATAGTTTGATATGATGGTGGTTAATCCATATTATTACATGTTTAATACAACAGTCAAGTTATGAAAACAACTTAAGTGCACAGTTACATGTGAATGGATCAAGAAGATATGGTATATATCCATAATAAAATACTACAAAGATCTGAGAAAGCGTCATGCAATTTGCAGTAACATGAATGGAATTTGAGAATATCATGTTAAATGAGGTAAGTAAGTGTTGTGTATGTAAACAGTTTAATGGGATTATTATGTTACTGACCCTACCCTGATTGGTAATTGTGTCCTACCCTAGGGTGTGACCTGGATTTCTGCTCCCACTCTAGGGTGGCACCTGATTCTGCTCCCACCATTGGGAGTTAACGGATCCCACCATTGGGTGGTACCTGATTCTGGGGCATAAAAACAAGGGTCGGTGGAAGGCGAGAGGCTTTTTTTCCTGGCCTATTCTTAGGACTTTTGTATCTGGCCTATTCACGGAATAAAGAGCTGTTTTCTTCGGAAGCTTGACTGCCTGTTGACTTTCTTTCCGCCGCATTCACCTCAGAAACGCTGACTGAACTGGGTAACAGAAGTGTCATCCGAGCTAGAGGAGAAAGGCCTCATCCTCCATCCCTCCATCAGCCAACCTCTTTAGGGGCTGACTTGCAACAAGTAAGTAAGAAATGGATAAAAGATCTCTCTCATATGTGGGACTTCAAGATCCACAGATGTGGTTCAGAGCCTGGGATGGGAATAAGCATTTGGTTTGGGACAAAACAGTGGACTTTGAAGGCAGCAATCCTAGTAATGGGTCTCAGGAAAGCAACAAATCTTGGAATACAAGAATATTTGACTGTTGGAACATGTATAGGGAAAGAGGTTTTAACAAGGCTTTGCCTTGTTTCCCTATAAAATAGCTAAGCCAGAGGTCCATAAACATAGTTGGTATATCACCTTTTCCAGAAAAATATACTCACTGCAAGTCATCTTATTTAAGCAAATAAACAGAAAACATCTCTATTTTCTCCTCATATTATTATTCTAAACCCAAGTTGTTCCAGTGTCCCAGGGACAGTATCAAGCATTTTGGGAAAGACTGAGTGAAACTGTACTTTATTCTAGGTGCCATTTCTTTTCTTTGAATGCAACATCTGGCTTAGCTATTATACATTATGTCTTTGTTATTTTATTCTTATATTTTTCATTTTAATAGTATACACATATTAACTTGAACAGTTAATACCACTTATAAAAAACCTGTAAGAATGCAGACAAAAATAGATGTAGAAAATGGTAGGTTATTCTTTATTGTTCACTTCATTAAAAGTGTAAGCCTTGTTTGAGTAATGATTAGCATGCCTAAATACAATTGAAAAAGTCAAACATTAATTATTACATTGTGCAATTCAAGACCAAACATGACATTGAATCTTGTTGGTATGTTCAATAAAATAGAGGATATGAGAATGTCTTAAATATTAAATAGATCTTGTATTTCTTTTATAGCAATAAAATTATAAAATTAAAAAAATAGCATCCTATATGACTAAGGGCTCCAAAGAATGAGAAAGTTAGAGAGATGAGAAACTCTTGAGTGATCAAGCTAATGGGGCACAGGTTAGTTAGGAGTGTGACAGCACACTACAATGCTATAGCCCCTGGACACAGAGACAGGTCCAGAGAGCTGGAAAAATGAGAATGTTATCACTGTCCCTGGCCTATGAAAGAGTGAAAGCAGAAAGGGAATGAAAGAGCCTTAATATGTAGTTGCAGGAGAGCAAAATGGCAAAGCAATTATGATAGAGCAATTATTATAGTTACCAGAGCCATAGTACTAGGGGCTCAAAAGAAGCAAAGAGAGCTGAGGAACCATGGCAGGACTATTAGCTAACGCCATGGTGTCATGGACTCTGAAAGACTTGGTGGCGCCCTAAGAGATGTTGATTGCCCCTGAGAAAGCAGGGAGACTCCTGAGACTCCAATGGGTGCTTGTATGAGATAATTGGATTGTGTACAGCTAAAAGAAAGAATGTTAGATTCCTTCCACACAGCTGCTTAAACTCCTGGATCTGGACTCCTAGGGCTAACCAGCTGCTCAACAAGTGCGAAAGAGGGGCAGAATCCCATAAATAGATCCTCCCACTTATGTGCCTGGGATCTGAAACCGTACAAGAACTCAGCAGTACAGACCCTTAACTTTTAACTCTCAGAACCTCATAATCTAGAAAATAAATACCAGGGCATAAGAGACTCATCACACGATTTGCTCAAGCATTCTTTTTAGTCAAAGGGAGAACAAGTGCTAAAATGTAAGAAAGAACAAATTATCAGAGCTATCTTCTGCTTTTCAACAGGCTACTGTCTTCAGTTTGAAACTTTAGGTTTTAATCTTTCCAACCAGAACACTTCCTTGGTCTTAGTGCAAATACTAAGATTCCATGGTATCTGAATGATACATCAGCAGTCAATTTGGGTTTGATTCTCAGCACTCCTTCTGGTCCCTCCCCTAAACACCTTCGGAAGTGATCTCTGAGTTTAGAGCAAGGAGTAAGCCCTGGGTATTGGAAGCTGTTCCTCCTATCCACAACAAATAAAAATATCATACCTGCATTTATATCCTAGCTTCTCTAGGGAAAGTGACTTGCTTTAACCATCTCAGCCCTCATGTATCATCAGTGATAATCAACGAAGGATCATTCCAACAACTTCCCTGCATGTTCAGATTTTCAGAAGCAAAGCTGAATTTTCAGTTTTTTTTTTAAAGTCAACCATAGGACACGCCAAGTATTTAGCACAAAACAAACTATGATAATGTTTTGACTATGTATAATAATATAATGACATGTGAATTATAAAATGGGTCTGGCATCTATGGGTTTTAAGAAAAATAAAAGTCATTTTTACAATAATTCCCAGAGACAAGAGAGAGGAGGGCTGGAAGGTCCAGCTCATAACATGAAGCTCACCAAAAAGAATGATGAGAGAAGTTAGAGAAATAATTACATTGAGAACTATCATAACACTATGAATGAATGAGGGAAGTAGAAAGCCTGTCTAGAGTACAGGTGGGGGTGGGGTGGGGAGGAGGGAGATTTAGGATATTGGTGATGCGAATGTTGCTCCGGTGAGATGGGGGTGTTCTTTCCATGATCAAAACCCAGCTACAATCATATTTGTAATCAAGGTATTTAAATAAAGACATTCATTTTAAAAAATGGGTATGGCAGAGGAGCAGAAAGGAATTTTCTCATAAAATCTCTATAAGAATACAAAAAAGAGACAAACCAAGTGACTAGGTCTTTTCTTTATTGATATTAGAAGCTGTTCAAAGCCCTATGACATTTTTATTTTCAAAGAACAGAAACATAAAAATCATCTATACCTTCTGGTTTGTATTTTAGTTTTATGCCAAAGCTACATAAAATCTAGAAACTTGGAGCTGCAGACATTTGTGATGGAAAGAAAGTTTGGTAAAACAAGCAAATATTTCTTACAATAATGCTAGCACTGCATATTTTGGATGACTGACAATACTTTAAGAAAAAGAAGGATGGGGTCAGATAGATTGTCCAGGGGTGAAGTAATTTCCTTGATGCTAACCCCTGATTCTATCTCTAGAATCACATGGTCCCTTGATATCACTACAAATGCAGAACCAGGTATAATCTCTGAGCACCACTGGGTATATTCCCAAATTTTCCTACCCTCCCCTACAAGCCTTGTACTATCAATGTATTTAGAAAAGTGAGTTAAGTGAGGTCAAATATTGTGAAAATCTGTACATATTTGTCACTAAGTTGAATAAGCTCCTAGAATCGAGAACTATTCCTCAAATTTCTTCACAGATAGTCACCTTCATGAATGTGTGTTGGCCTCTGAAACAGTTCTGTGGAAGCAACTCAAGATGTCTCACCTACAGAAAACTCAGGCTAACCTGCTGTGAGATTCACTGATACTGTCCCCTGATCTAATGCCAACAGTTTGTTCTTCCAGCCTGTTCCTCAGTGGAGGAAAATAATGTTTTATAAAGGCTTCTGCCAGAAAAACAGAATTGAGGAGGCACATGAAAATGATCCATTATGGTGTGTGACTTGCTTGGTTGTGCTGGGAATTGAGCTTCACACTCTAAAGAAGGGAGTGTGGAGAGATGTGAGGCTGATGCATATGGGGAGATGAAATGGGAGCAAAGTGAAGTCAGCAGGAAGCTTTCCATTAAGAAATTATTCTTCTAGGCATTTTTATCCTGTTAGGGGGTTTTGATGTTTGTTATTCCTATTTCTGCTTTTGTAGCCTTGTGATCTGAAATGAGTCTTCCTTTTTGGTCTACAGAGATTTTTTTCTTTTCCCTTAATCATAGGTCTCTCTGGCAATTTCACTCCTTTATCTCCAGCAACATCTACTGATTAAAATAAAACAAAATACAGCTTTTAAAGAAATTTTCATAGGTTAAATGACAAGAAGGGATTCAAAAGAAAAGGCAAAGCAAAATATTGAAAAAGATTGTAAAACAGTGCTAGCAGGGGGGGTCAGGCAGTCGTCTTTGTCATTATAATTTAGCACATTCTTACTTCAGTGCATAAGAGGACTTTTCTCAGCATGGTTCTCTGGGCAAAATATTGGTCATCAGTCAGGTTTCTCACCATCAGCAGGTCTCCATTCAAACACAAGGAAGTACATTTGAATGAAAATTATTCTCAATGAGGAATAGAAAATACTTCTTTGTATCCTAATAGGTAGATACAGCTCCATGGAGGTAGATATGATCACAGGGAAGGTGGGAGCTCAGGGTCTTAGCTCTTAAACTCCACCGCCCTTCCTTTATTTATTCTGTCC
>PVKC010011408.1:0-24716 GCA_004027635.1 Crocidura indochinensis
CCTCCATGCTATCTCCCGGGCCCCTAATTCAAATATTTTTATAAAAATTTCCTGCTAAAAATATCAGTTGCCATCAAATAATTTATATTATATTGATATGATCAGCAAATTGAAGTTAAATTAAGCACATTCCAATAGGATATGTTAAGTTATTATCTATATGATCTGAAAAATCCTGTCATCATTTATTCAATTATATATTTCCATTAATTTAAACTCATTACCTTATACTGATACAAAATTCATATTTTAAAGATATCTATGTAACTTTGGTAACACTCAGGCTGTATAAAAGCAGAACTTGCTCTGATAAATTTAAGTATTATTTTGTTTTATTGTAGGCTACTAATACAACTATGTATTTAAAATTATGATAACTTTCCATAGAATATGGACTTTCTGAAATCTGGTATGCTCCATCATACTTCATAATTCACATAACTATTATGTTGTAGCCATCTCATATGCAGTATGCTACCAATTTCCTACCATTATTTATTTCAGGACAGCTTAAAAGATGTTCCATAATGCTCTATTGTCCTCAATTGTATCAAGCAGACCCTAAAATAGAATATAACAAACCAAAAAGCTCCATTTAAAAAGTTTGAGGACCTCTGCATGACTAGACTATTAATTGAAGGAACAAACAAGAAAGTGGATATATATTTTGCCAGTGTTGTGCAATTTTTGTAACTCTATAACTTTTCACTTTTAAAGATGTTTTTAAAAATTAAAGATATATATTATGTTGCCATTACATTTTATCTGGAGTCTCATCCTTTTTTCCCTCAGAATATTTCTCCAATTGTGGTAATAATTGGTAATTTTCTCTCAAGTCCTTATATATACTTTTTGCCTTGATAAAATTTAAAAGAAATACATTTTCATTTGCATGAGTGTGTTTGTATTAGCATATATAAGTACACTTTCATTTTTCTAAAGGCACAATCTCATTGTCACCCACTACAGAAAGTGCTTAACAAGACTTGCTGAATAGAAGTGATCTGCTTAGACCTAGTATAAAAAAGAACAAGCTACTTCAGGCTTATACAAATCATACTTTCTCTATGGCATTGTTGCTTAACAATAAATCACCTTTATTTTTCTCAGCACTAAAGCATTATAACAGATAAAACCTCTTGTCAGTTTGAATGAGCACATAATCCCATTCCATTTTATGTACAAATGCTTTTGAACTCATCTCTATTTCCTGCAATTTGAAATAAGGCTCAAAATTTTATCCTCTGCCACCTCATTTCATCAAAAACTAAAAAAAGAAAGGAGAAAGAAAAATCCCACATAATTATAAATTATTCTACAAAACAAAATGGAAGTTTCCTTAGCTATTCCTTAGGTTGTTGAATTATTTTTATAGTGCCACTTACTAGGATTGTCACTAATTGAGTTCAAAATGGCATTAATTAAATGTGCCATTTTCAGTTTAAGCATTCTTATATTTATTTTGAAAATTTTGGTCTGAATGTTTTGTTTGTCCCTTTAAGTTTTTGTTTTATTTTATACAGTGAATCAGTAGACATGCAAAGAAAGTCTCTCTGTGTGTTTATATTGGAGGGTAGATCAAGTACACATTTGAGATCTCAAAAGTCTGCATAGAGGCAAGAAGATTGTATATACCTCTTGATTATTAGGATTTATAATCATAGCTTAGAAGAAAAAAGTTGGGAGATAGAGACAAGAAATAATAAGACAATGTATGGCATATTTACTTCTTTGTTTACAAAAATTAACTTATAAAGGTGCTTGTTATGATGATACACAGATAGAACTGAAAGTTGCCAAGGTTCAAATTGAGAAGAACCTTGAAATAATGCTTAGAAGTAACTAATCCCATTAAAAAATGGGGAGAATAAATGAACAGACACTTTGATAAAAAATAAATACAAATGGCCAAAAGGCACATGAAAAAATGCTCCTCATCACTAATCATTAGGGAGATGCAAATCAAAACAAATCAAAACAACGATGAGATGCCACCTTACACCACAGAGATTGGCGCATATCACAAAGAATGAGAATATCCAGTGCTGGCAGGGATGTGGAGAGAAAGGAACTCTTATCCACTGCTGGTGGGAATGTCGTTTAGTTCAAACTCTATGGAAAGCAATATAGAGATTCCTCCAAAATCTGGAAATTGAGCTCCCATTCGACCCAGCTGTTCCACTCCTAGGGATATACTCTAAGAACACAAGAATACAATACAAAAACCCATTCCTCACACCTATATTTATTGCAGCACTATTCACAATAGCCAGGCTCTGGAAACAACCAAGATGCCCTTCAACAGACGAATGGCTGAGGAAACCGTGGTACATATGCTCAATGGAATATTATGCAGCCGTCAGGAGAGATGAAGTCAAAAAATTTTCCTATACATGGATGTACATGGAATCTATCTTGCTGAGTGAAATAGGTCAGAGGAAGAGAGAGAGATACAGAATAGTCTCATTCATCTATGGATTTTAAGAAAAATAAAAGTCATTTTTGCAACAATCCTCAGAGATAATGAGAGGAGGGCTGGAACTTTCAGCTCACTTCATAAAGCTCACCACAACGAGTGGTGAATACAGTTATAGAAATTGCTACACAAAGAACTACCATAATCACGTGAATGAATGAGGGAACTGGAAAGCCTGTCTAGAGTACAGGTGTGTGGGGGGGTGGGATGGAGGGAGATTTGGGATTTTGGGGATGGGAATGTTGCAATGGTGAAAGGGGTGTTCTTTCCATGACTGAAACCTAATTACAATCATATATGTAATCAAGATGTTTAAATAAAGAAAAATAAAGAAGTATAACTGGCTGATGATGTTTGATTCCTAGGGAGTGTCCCAGGATTCCAGGGCCTATTTATTGTGAAAAGTAGTTTCTCCTATTCAATCTTGCCTTTCCTTATAGTTCCTGACTTAACCTTGGGTCTCAGAATATGTAAAATCTAGCATAAGAAAATTTGCTTTGGGACCTGACTCTTAGAATCCAGTTTTAATAAAAGCAGTCCAAGATGCACTCCTTCTAAGAACTACACAGAAATAATTTCCATCCATTTAAAATTCTAGGTCTCATTCTCCCTGTCAGTAAATGTGGCCACAGAAATACTACCATGTGATAAAGCATATGAAAAGTTCAGTCACTAAACAAAGTAAATATCAGTGTAAGTTTGATATACTATAATGCATAATTGATGCAGAGGTTAACTAAAATATAAAATTTTAATTATAGATTTTTTAAATAGGACTATACCTAACAATGGGATTTGCAAATATAAATAGATTTAATAATGAAATCAACTGTGAGTGAATAAACATTAACAACATTGACCACTAGTACCCTCCTTCACATGGAAGTCCAGCATTGAAGTTTTTCAATAAAGGATTATATATTAAGAATGGCCAGATTTTCTAATTATTCCAATAAAGAATTCCTTTTAACTAAAATAGTCACTGCAATACTTGTTTTTAAAGAATAAGACTGGGAAATAAAAATATAACAGATAATATTTTGTAGTTAGAATCAATGTGCTGAGTCCAGTAAGAAAGTATGAAATAAATTATGATGTCATAAATTTAGTGAACTTACTGATATGTAACTGATGTTTATTGCATCAGCAAATACAAGAGCAAAGCAGGCTTTAAAGGGTACCAATGACTTTTAAAATAATTATTTTGGAGAATAGTCTATTTTTATGAAATTAAAAAGACTAGAAACTGCAGGACTGAATCTAGGATTTTTTAAGTTTTTAGAGATCCCTAGCTTACTTGTAAATAATAGCTGTTGGTTGTATTGGCTTTTAATTATGCGATATGCTATGCTAAGAGATTATTGTTTTGCTCAGAGATTATAGCTGAGTCTGTTGGGTGTCTCTCCTGGAGTTTATCTGGGCCCATAAGTAAGCAAGTACATACACATGCTGTACTATCTCTCTGGCAGTATTTGACTATTCTCTTCAGAGAATTTTAAAGTTAAGTATAGAAAAATATTAGACAACTTAAAAATTTCTACTGTTGGGGCCGGAGAGATAGCATGGAGGTAGGGAATTTGCCATGCATACAGAAGGACGGTGTTTTGAATCCCGGCGTCCCATATGGCCTCTGAAGCCTGCCAGGAGCTATTTCTGAGCAGAGAGCCAGGAATAACTCCTGAGCGCTGCCGGGTGTGACCCAAAAACAACAACAAAAAAGTTTATTCTACTGTTTATTAGAGTAACTGAAATGATAAAAGTGGAAAAGTTAAATTAACAAGAGATTAGAAGAGGCTAACAAAGGAGAAAAAGATGGGAATATTAATTTGGAGTCAAAAATTTATTTTTAAAGAAAGAAATAATTTGTCTATATTACAGATAAATTTTACAGAAAAAGTGTAACCCTTACTTAGCCTAAATCCTTGAACTAAGTATCTCTCTGTAAACAAGTTTTTTATTACTTTAGAAGAGCAGTATAATAAAAATGGAGGTGAGAATATCCTATAACAGATCAAAAAATTGACTATCTTCTGTCATAGCTCGTTTTCCCAAGATGCTCCATCTCTTGAGTTACTCTTGTCTAGGAAATATTGTCTGTTACCCTGTCAATATTCCTTCCTGGCCTTTTACTTACTAAAGTCTTTCAATTTATCTATAATTTGGCTGATTCGGTTTAAATATAAATCCCGAGTTTAAAGCAAAGTTCCAGTTAGAGCTATATACTTATGAGTCAAAAACTATTCAGATTAGAGGTGACTTTTGAAATCATAGAGGAAAAACCATGTTGCCTTATTTTTTAAAATTTGTCTTAGCCCTTTTTCTTTCACTCAAATTAATCCAGTCCTAGATTAATGGATACATCTCTAGAAAGACAAACCTTAGGAGAAACACATGCATGATCCAATTAGGAGTAAACACTGAAACCATTTAACCCTGGTACAGTTTCCTTCATTAAATACAAAAGCATTCCCAGATGACTTTTTTATTGTTCAGTGTCATTTGCAGTCTCACACTGCTGCTCTCAACTCATTTGCTTTATTTTCAGATTTTTCATTGAGAGTGTTTCCTAGCTAGATTCATGACTATGGATAAGGATCAAATTATTAGAGGAAAAACAGTTCCTGAGGGAGAGAGATAGCTTCTCATTGTTTTTCATTATTTACATATCCCCCTGTATGTTTCCAAGGCACTTAACCTAATTTACATATTAATGAACTACTGTACTGAACTTCCCAAAAGTTTAGTGGGTCAATGCTAGAAGTTCTGTTTTAAGCATAAGAAACAAACAATAAAACAGAACATCTGTCAAACTAGTAGGCAAAAAATCTTGAATTTCAATTAGAATTTCTCAACTACTCAACAATATTCTTTTATTATTTATATTTTACTGTCTCTCTAAGACATTTTCTCACTTTGCTTAAGTAAGTTTTAAAAATACAGCATATTGTATTTATAAATAAAATAGTACTACTTGACAAAAATAGACAAATTGTATTAAAATAAGCACTTAAGTGTATAGACTAAAAATTTTCCCGAGGGGGACAGAGAGAGAGAGAGAGAGAGAGAGAGAGAGAAAGAGAGAGAGAGAGAGAGAGAGAATTTCCATATCTGATAAAGCTTTACTAGAGTGAATTAAAGGACATAGTATTAAGAGAAATTGATTTAGTCTGGTGTTATGTCTGCTCAAAGTGCACTGTCTTTTGTTGCTCTTTTTGTTCTTTGTGCTGAGAATCGACCTCAGAACCTCACCAGTATTATGTATGTGCTCTTCTACTGAGCAACATCTTTGTACTTTCTGAAGTCTTCATTTTACTTAGTATTTTTGTTTCATATGCAGTGCAGTTCAGGGCTCAGTAATCATTTCTGAAGGTGTTGCAGGGAGTATAAGTCATGGAGGGAATCCGAAGTTACTGATCCATCCACTATTCTTTTTTTTAATTTTGTTTTGTTTTGGGGCCACACCCAGTGACACTTAGGGGTGACTCCTGGCTATGCGATTAGAAATCATTCTTGGCTAGAGGGATCATATGGAACTCCAGGGATCGAAGGAGTTCCGTCCTAGGTCGCCTGCATGCAAGGCAAATATTCTACTGCTGCATTACTATGCTGATCCTTCTATCCACTATTCTCTCTTACATGGTCCTTCAAATCTTACCATTAAATTTTATTGAACGTCTACACTTTTATCAACAGAAATAAACTTTTAAATCATGTCACCTATCATATTTAAGTGAATGATATGAAAGACTTTTATTGATCTGGAGCTTTAGATCTGTGAGGAAAAAGACAATGGGGTATTTTATCATCAGAAGAGTCATATCAAGTTAAGTACAGATAGGAACAAATAATTTAATAAATTATTAAATTATTAAAATTCTATAAATTAATTTCTTTTCTAAATAAATAAGAAAATAAAAATAGTAGTGGTGTGATCTTATACATTATCTATACATAACTTTTTATATATTTACTTTTAAATTATCCAGTTAAGATGTATCTAAATAGTATTTTTAATTATAACATCTATATCCAATAAATCATCACATGAAGAGGTTGATGCCATTTCCAAACGAGATATTAAACTACATTTCTGACCCCCGAATAATTTAGTTCAATGAGATTTCTGAACTTATATTCTCTAATTTGCCTTTTTGTTTATATAGTCTAATTGTAGTTGGAATAAATAAAATTAAACCACTTCTCTGGTATAGTTTACTATGCACATTCTTCAAGTTCTAGATAGTTCTATCTTTTCTATGCAGAAAAGATATTCCAATATATATTGTTCTTAGTGTACTCGTGCCACTGAAATGTGATCTGACAATTAAATTGCAATTAACCATTCATACAATCACAATTAGATATTCTTAATGACACGTGATGCTTAATTTCCCTATAAACACTTTTAGAGTAGGATTGCTATAATAAATTCCATCTACTTTTATTTGGGGACTATAAAATAGGCCATTTTGCTAAGCTACATATTATAATTAATACTTATTATTAAATTTAATATATGAATTTTCAATTGATTAATAAAATTTGTTTACAGACTTTTTTATTTTTCCCGATTACAGACTACATTGATTATAGAGATGCAGTATCTTCATCAATACCAGATCTTTGAGAATACACATTGTTTCTAATATATTCCTTTAAATTATGACATATTTCATGACCTGTGTCCTAGTAGAATTCAATAAAAAAGTATGAATTGGAGTCAATATTAATATCCTTATGTGTTATAATTAAAATGCCTCTTATTTAAGGTTTTGAAATATTTCCAGCAAAAAAAGGAAAACATTTATGTTATCTCTTATTTAATTTTGTTTTAGAAACACATTTTTTTGGTCATTATTGGGTCATACTATTGACTCTCAGGTTTCATTCTTAGTAGTATATGGGATTTAGAAATTACATAATGATTATAAAAAATAAAATTATTCTTAAATTAAAGCAATATTTGAGGTAATTTTTATTCAAAATTATAACAGAGAAGAATTGTGTACAAAATAGTATTATAGATCATATTTCTCAGGATATCAAAAATAAGGTTTTGCTCAATTTGAAGACTGAAGTGTTAGAAAACATGGTTAGCAGGTAAAAGACCCTCAGTTCTATAGTAAATACTACTTGATCCCCTGGTTCCAGTATTCTGGAAAAGAGAAGTAAAATGATGGTATATACAGGGGCAGCAGAAAATTAGAGGTTAGGTTTACTAAAAGCAAATCATAAAATTAGAATTTATGTGTAAATGTGAAGAATGGGACAATTTGCCGTTAGGATATGGGTGAAGAGCTCTAGAGACAAAATAAGGAAAGAAAGAAGTACCAACATGAATGGCTTAAAGGCTAATGTAAAAATGTTACATGGAATTTATCTTTCAGAAGAATACTGAAATATTCAAGTGGTCCAAATTTAAGACCATGTTTATGAATTCTATTATAATCTTAAGTCGTTAAGCATATGGATTAAGAGAATTGAAATTATTTTGGTGGAGAAGTAAAAGAAATGTCTAGGTATAATTAACAATTAATATATAAAAGATGAGAGGAAGGGGCCAGAGTGATAACATGGAGGTAGGGCATTTGCCTTGCATGCAGAAGAATGGTGGTTTGAATCCTGGCATCCCATATGATTCCTTGAGCCTGCAAGGAGTGATTTCTGAGTGTAGAACCAGAAATAACCCCAGAGCGCTGCCAGTGTGACACCTCCCCCCCCAAAAAATATGAGAGAAAGTGCATGGTTAAGATTTTACCCTTGGACCCGGAGAGATAGCACAGCGGCATTTGCCTTGCAAGCAGCCGATCCAGGACCAAAGGTGGTTGGTTCAAATCCCGGTGTCCCATATGGTCCCCCGTGCCTGCCAGGAGCTATTTCTGAGCAGACAGTCAGGAGTAACCCCTGAGCACTGCCAGGTGTGGCCCCAAAACCAATAAATAAATAAATAAATAAGATTTTACCCTTGTAAGAAACAGCCCCTAGCACCACTTGGCTGCCTGAGAAAAACAGCTGTAATCTTTATACAACTAGACATCAGTAAGCCATGAGCTGTAAACACACACAGACATACATAAAAAGATACAAGAACTAGTACATATTAATACATCATTTTATTTTGAATTATTCCTGATATGAAAATCTGATCTTCAATAATCATTCTCAATTCTGTTTAATACAAAACAATATTGAACAAATATTTAATTTTGTACTGTTGCATCTAGCACACTATCTAGCATAAACATACAATTTTTCCCTGAATAAATTTGTTCCACAAAACTGTTTTTATTCAGTTGATAATCACTGAACATTTTCCATATATCTTTTATTGCAGACATTGGGCTGCACCTGAAAAGTAAAGCCCTGAATTAGTCAGATAGAAGGATGGCTGCATCTATGAAATATTAATATCTACAGGAAAACAAACATTAAAAATTTTTTTACCACAAATGGCAAATATATATATGATTAATTGTTAAAAAATGTAAGTTTGAAAGTGGGATTTACCTTGTTGGAAAGTGTTAGAAGTGATGTCAGAAAGTATTAAGGACATATTTTAAAATCGCAAGTTTTACAGGGTCCAAATGAGATCAGTTTCAGTTGAAATGGTCTTACCTTTTATCACAGTAACCACTTTCCTTATATATATGGAGAACTTTGTGTGTACTGTGTTTTTGGAAATAGCAAAGTTTACAAGTTTATTTATTTTTTATTTATTTATTTATTTATTTGGTTTTTGGGTCACACCCGGTGACGCTCAGGGGTTACTCCTGGCTATGCTCTCAGAAGTCGCTCCTGGCAGGCACGGGGGACCATATGGGGAACCGGGGGATGGAACCACGGTCCGTCCTAGGTTAGCGCAGGCACCTTATCTCCAGCGCCACCGCCTGGCCCCCAAGTTTACAAGTTTATAAGAGAAAAAGATTCCTCCATTTCAGATGGAGGTTCTGAATTTAATTAATTGAAAATGTTCCTTATAGTAAACATCCTCCTTTCCTAAAACTAAATATAAAATGAAACAGAAAAATTCATTTATTTGAAGAAATAAAGTAGTCAAGCTTAGATTTCAGAATTAGTTCTATAAGTAGTTCTTATAATCTGGTTCTTAAAAGCATTCAAAGATAAGCATATTGATTATAATTTTTTTAAATCTAAGAGGCAAGCAATTTTTATAAGGGAAGGTTAATAGAACAATGGACTAAAGAACGATAGCATGAAGAAAAAAAATAAGTGTGTTGAATAGTTAATAGTTGTTCTGCATCTTTAATTATATGATATCACTATTTAAGAAGTATGAGAGAAATTACATTAAAATGCATCACAATTTAAGCTAAATAAAATGCATTATTGTGATATAGTAAGTTGTATATATTTGTCAAGAAGATACGAACAACAAACTATGTTATTTTTTATTGAATATGAGTATGTTGTGTTAAACACAACATAATGAATTATAACAAATAATAAATTATTTCAAAAATTGATTACACTATTATGTCATTAAATGCAATACTATAAAATATTAATTATTAACTGTAAAATATTAAATGTAATATTAGCAGTTTATGATCACCGAAAGCCCAACTTTAAATATTTCAAATGTTTATCTTTTGTCTAGTGGATATATGTTCAGCATGTCATTGAAACAAACTACCAAATTATATTCTCTTCATCATCAGTCATACACATTCATTTCAATTGCTTATAACTACCTTCTTATATCATATTATCTATATTAATGTCATTTTCTGAACTAACAGTATGTAACTATAGCATCAAGTTACAAAAACCTCATCTAAGACTACAAATAAGATAAGGAAGTTGGAATAGAACAAAGAGATCAACTATAGATAACATATACTATATGTAACATTACATATTACATTAACTACAGGTAAGTTTTTGAATAAGTTGGTTGCTGCCGGTGGTGTACAAAAATTGTACATCAATTCCATAAACAATAGCACTCTGTAATCATTATAAAAATTTGTTTAATGGAGCTCAAATTATAGTAAAGTGGCTAGGGCACTTGCTTTATATGTAACTAACCTGATTTGATTACAAGTTCCCCGTATGTTCCTTTGAGTGTGGCCAGGAGTGATCCCTGAGCACAGTACCAGGAGTAAGCCACAATCACTGTTCAAAGTCGCCCCCCAAACAACAAAAAACACTATTTCATGCTCAAAATTCCTATCATTTTTATGTATATAAGGATTAAATTTTGTTATATAATATGGCAATTTTAGTAAGTATTATATATTTTTAAACCATCAAGAATATTTAATTATGAATTATTTTAAGGGTTGACTTTAATTAAATTATCAGTATCTTGGTCATTGCATGTCACTTTATTCACATAAATCCACATTTTTTAATTTCCTTTACAAAAAAAAAATCTATTTCTTCTTTAAAATTTTACAAAGACATTTGAAGTCATTTTAATGCTTTATTTTGTATTATTAATAGAAATAATTGATTTTTTTTGTTTTTTTTTTGGGCCACACCCAGTGACGCTCAGGGGTTACTCCTGACTATGCGCTCAGAAGTCACTCCTGGCAGGCAAAGGGGACCATATGGGAACCGGGGGATCGAACCGTGGTCCGTCCTAGGCTAGCGCAGGCAAGGCAGCAGGCACCTTACCTCCAGCGCCACTGTCCGGCTCCCAGAAATAATTAATTTTATAGCATAAAACATTATCATAAAGTTATCACGTAACAATGTAACATATCTATTGAAATAGACATAATTAATGACAATCATAGTATTTAACATTGATCAACTATTAAAATGTTTTAAATGTTCTACATTTATGATTTCATTTAATTTACAGAAAAAACATATTAGAGAATATTTGTATTACTATCTTTATTAAAATAAACAATTTTAAATTTATGAAAGTGAAGACCTTCATAAGTGCACCTGTACAAAAATATTGAAATAAAAACCAGAGACTATATTTTTCAAAAATCAAAATTTTATACAACTTACACCATATATAATCAAGGAAAGAAACCTTTAATCAAAGGAAATAGACTTTAAAAATATTGATACTTACTAGACATTGCCCTCATGAATGCATGAAAAGATTTTTACACACATTTATACTAATGCCTTGAACAATACTAGATACTATCAGTATTTTTTTATCAGTGGGTTTTGTTAGTCTACTCAGAAATCAAATATCAATTTTTGATATGTTTGATGGCTTTCCGTGTTAGAAACAATTTCAGTGAATTGCTTTTATTATATTTGTTGCATTCATTACTACATTTTCCTTTGGGGAGGGTAGAGGACTCAATCATATCTGGCACCACTTAGATTTTACCTTTGCCTCAATGATTAGAGATTATTCGTAACAAGAGACTATGTGCAATTGTGCAGATTGAACTGAGAAGAGTTACATGCAAAGAAATAATCTGAATTTATTTCTTATCCTCTAGTACTTTACTCAATTTCTTACTGAGAATATGTCCTAACTGATATGTTTAACATCTTTGTATAGAATAATATTAAAACAGCTGTCTTCTTTATAGACTACAAATATTTGCTTTCATTTTTAATTTGGTGTTTACGTTTCAAATATAATGTTAATAAAATATTTAAAATAAATATAAATCATATTATTCACTATTATAACTTGTTGCTCTGATTTTTGCTTATGGGAGTTTATTTAGCTGCATTAGTGTTAAAAATTAAAAAAAAACTATAAATTCCTAGATTTCTGCCTTTTTTCCCAATATTTATAGACAATATTTATATTGGAAATATAATTTTTAAATACATTATATGACACATTATATGACAATATGATACATTGTGATACAGAATCTTCCATATTCAAAGAATAATGAGCTGTATTACCTTGAAAAAGTTTTTAAATTCACAATGTCTCAGATTATTTTCTTTAAAGTAAGAAAGACTGCATAATGGTTTGGGTATTGACATCTTTTAGGACAATGCATGTGGTATCTTTAAATATGCCTGAATCAGTCTTTTACTAAAATAAACCCTAAATTTATATAATATTACTTTAGTAGAAATTAGAAAGCAATATTTATGTTCTTCATAAATCCTCTGTAATTAATTTTAATTGTATACTCAAATTTCATTTGGTATTTTTTAAATTTATTAACATTTATGTTTGCCAATGTTGCAACACTATTGCATTTTATTATAATAAAAGGACATAATATACAAAAATGCATTTTGGGAGGCAAAGAGAAAAATTTAGCAGTGGTAAATTATTTATATATTACTCTAACATGGCCAGATAAAAAAAGTCCTATGAGTTCTTCTAAGAAATTACATAAACATAAATTTTAATGACCTTTATATTATGATAAAATACTTGCAAATATATCACATTAGTATTAATGAAAGCTTTTTAATTATATATATATTTCATAATGTATTTTCATATATTTATACATTTTGGACTTTCCTTCTGCTGTATAATAGATATAAATATAATGGTCATAGTCACTTGTGACTCTGAGTACAACATAGCACTATTATGCTGTATTACTGAAAATTCTGCAGCATATTATGACTAAAAATTGGAAAAATCTATCATATATATATGCAGATTTGATAATGACTTTCTACAAATGACCACTTCCACTAAAACCCAAAATAGTTAATTCAGCAGCTGGTTCTTTCCACAGATTCATCATAATGATTTGGACTTATAGTTTTTCACACTCTCGGTTTTTATAATCAAAAACTTCATGAAGTTTTCTCTTTTACTTGGAAGTCCATTGATTTATCTTTCTTCCTGAGCCAGCAACTAGAATTGCTTAATTTTAGAGGTAAAATGGTCTTAGAGTTAATCTAGGTTAAACCCTTCATTCAATAATGAGGAAATGGATGGCTAGCAAGGTTATGAAACTTTCCCTCAGAGTATTCTTAATGACCATGGCTCACATTTTAGTTTTAATGTTTGCATTTCTCTTTAATTTTGTTCCAGTGGGATTAAAAGTTCCTTTGGAGATGAAATCTTAGCAGTAGATTCAGCAATTCATTGAACAAATATTAATTAAGTCCAACTATGGAAAACAATGTTAAGAATCTATAAATAAAAGACTCCTATAAATGGGACCCTGATATTTTTATAAATCTAATTTTAGTATTAATAATATAATTACAAAAGCAATTGTTAATGCATATATAAACTTGTGATAAGAAGTGTGAAATAATGAAATAATGCTTAAAATAAATATCTGACACATTTGTTTATTTGAAGCCCAGACTTATTGGTTCTCAAGGAATAAACTTAGTTCTGCATTCAGGAAATTTGATTGTGCTTAGGGTATAATATGCAATGCAGGGTTTGTACTGGGCTAGCTGCAAGCAAGGCAGTTGACTTAAACTCTGTAATATATTTTCAACCCTAGACTCTAAAATATTTCACCAATACCTACATATATATATATAAAGGAAATTTTTCAAATAGGTTATATTTTAGCTAAAAGAAAGTTGCAAATAAATCATATTGCAATTAAAATTCAAAAATACTTTTTCCATTAAAATGAAAGAACTGATTTTCATACATAAAATGACTGAAAGTACTTTTATTCTTTTCAAAAATAATATGATAGTGATCCCAATAGCTTACAATAAGATTAAAATGGAAATAAAGACAGACTTCAGGGTATGGCTAGTGCATGTGTGCTGAGACTAAGTTATACTTCATGAATAGTTTAAGCACAATAATGAATTTCTTCCACTGATGTTTCTCACTGGGGGACAGTACCATAGGTACAATATTTTCAGCTGTTTAAGAACTCTGCTTATTATAATATTATATGTCATGGCACAGAGCTTAAAGTTTTAAAAGATAAGGAAAAAAAAAGAAAGAAATGTGGGAGAAGACGATTTATATCTGGGAAAGAAGAAAGTAACTTGGCTCAGTTTGCAACTTTAAAGAGACAAAGAAGTGGATGAATGGAAGAGTTATGAAATCCTTCTACATGTGGGACTTCATATTTATATGAAAAAGGTGTCATACTTTCTGGCATCATCAATTGCTAACAATGGCAAAATACCAAAGAACAAAGATGATAAACATTTTAGGACTTAAACTTACTCAGTTTCACACACTTTTTGAAATCCTTGTCAATACTATATGTTGGAGATTAATGACATGGTTCTGAAAATATAAATTTGAGTATCGTTGGCATCATGATAAATGAAAATCCAATGAGTGAAAAATTCACCAGGAGAAGATGCAGAAAGAATCCTAATTAATTCATACATTTTGAGGTCAAAAAATATCAAGGAGTATGACAAATTGCAGCCACGGTGCAAGGTGAAAAACCAATATATTGTAGAGTCATGAAAATAAAAAGACAAGTATTGTACTCAACATAGAACTGTGACTCAAAGAGTATTTGTGTGATAAATGAATATAATGATACAGATGTATTGAATGCTGCCAAGGAGTCAATTAAGATGTGAACTGAAAAGCACCCATTGAATTAACAATATGAAAATCACTGATGTTACAAGGATAAATTCAGTGATGTGCTTGATGAAATGGGTGGGGAAGGATATCAAGTTAAAGTGAGCAGAATAGTGAATGGGTTCCAGCTCATAAGACAATCTAAGATGAGAAGCCTGCATATATGAATAATATCTACATAATAACAGTAAAACAAATAGCTAAAGATAAAAATGGAAAATGGAGATAGGCAATTCACAAAAATGGAAGCTTAATGTTCAACAAACATAAAGTACATTAACCAGGAAATGTAACAGTATTGTGAAAAGAAGAGGGAGTCTCAAAAATAGCCTCCAAATATTGCTCACACCAGGTGTTCTTAGCATCCTCTTGAGTGTTGGTTGCATTTAATTAGTATTACTAATTTTAAAATGTGATAAAAGTGCTGAAATGTCTCTTACTGAGATAAGGTTACAAAAAGACAGATGTCCCTCTAACTGTATGCTTCGACTGGGAAGCTTTGAGTGAAATTATCTGCTTTATTGTCTGTAGCCCTCTAGAAAGGTATACATGATAAAAAAGAAACAAAACAATGGATGTCTCTTATCAATAGGCAATTGAACCATTTTGCGTAAACTTCAAAGATCACATCAAATTTTAAATGCTGGTTCAGGAACATATGTCACTGGCCTAATTCATGCCTTACATGTGAAAGACTAACTTTGATTCCCATTGCATAAACACACAAATACACATGAATCTTATAATTATAATGTGAGTAAAGGTAGATATATGGGTAAACTAGTTAAGTTAGATACGTGTTTTATTCTAATAAAGCACAATCCCTGCTAACATCTGCCATTGGAGAAAAATTAAAGTAGAAATAATTAGTGAAATTTATTTTAATGATTTATATAATTTAAGAGACAATGTTCTACAGTTTTAGGCCATTATGTTTTAAAGAATTTTCTAACTAGTGCTAAATAACTAAAAAAAAGAGCTATTGCAGTACTCTCAAATGAATACAACTCTAGCAGTTCTTTTAAACATGTCTTATTGGACTGTGGGTTGGTGAGGGCACATCTATGTGCTGTTAACTCAAATGTAAAATATATAAACTCTATGAAAAACAATTACATACTTCCTAGATAAATGAATGATGTCGCAATCTTTTAACAGCAATAGCACAAAAAATTTCATGAAAACCAAAAATATAAACAAAGATTATTGTCCATTTGCTTGAAAAATTGAAAACTACACATACCATGAATAAACTAAATTTTATACTATTGTTGCCGACTGCTATATTAGCCAGTAGATTGAAAACAAACTCCATCTCATTTTGAACATAAAATGTACTGTAGGTATCCTATGTATAATGAATATAGTATAGAATACATGGGTTGAAATAAACATTATATCAAAATATATTGAAAAAAATCACCTAATTGCTTTAGGATAAAAATAGTTTCTATAAAACCATTGGTAGAATTAAACCACTGGTGGTATTTTAATCATACTCATAACTTATCAAAATATCTATATTGTGTTACTTCTTTCAAATGTATCCAAAACTATCTATACATAATATCAGATTCAATTAAATTCTGGGTGTTTTCTAAAGTATCTAGTAGGTTTTAGATATCAATTTATTTATTTTTTATAATTTTTAAACTAAGATTTAAAACAGAAATTTAAAATAGAAAGCAACAATTTAAATATCTCCAATAATATTTTTAATAAAAAATAAGACAATCTTTGTTTGTTTAGATCGAATAGTTTGTCCTTTCCAGAGAAACAGATTGAGAGTTTAGTAAACAAAGGAGCTAACAAGGAGCATGATAAGGTCTCAAGGAATCTGTGACAAAAGTAATGTAAAAGTAGAATCAGGGGCCGGAGAGAAAGCATGGAGACAAGGTATTTTCCTTGAATGCAGAAGAACGGTGGTTTGAATCACGGCATTCCATATGATCCCCAGATCCTGCCAGGAGCGATTTTTGAGCATAGAGCTTGTAGTAACCCCTGAGTGCTGCCGGGTGTTACCCAAAAAACAAACAAACAAACCAAACAAAGAAAGTAGAATCACACATACAAAAATAACATATATTCATCCCACATTAAGATGATATGTAAATGCATAATCAATTAGAAACAGGGGAATTATTCTCACAAAAATGCTTTATAAAATATAAAGAATTCAAATCTATCATATGTATCCAAAGCTATCCAGATCATTAACTGAGTCACATTTATTATAAGTACACTATGGACATAACCTAAGTATCCTCATATGAATGAATAAAATAAAATTATTGAACTATAAAATAAACTATATATTTTGCCATTTGCAGTGAGGTAGATGAACCTAGAAAGGATTATATTAATTGAAATTAATAAGAAAAATGACAAGTTCCATTTATTTTATTTATAGTCAACAAAGACACAGGTAAATTAGAAATAGATAAAACAAGTGAACTAACCAATTATTTAGTAGTGGTTTCACGATTATTGGTTATAATATGATCAAATGCATATAAAGGTGTAGGCTAACGTTATATTTATGAAATTAATATATGTGCATATATAAGTAAACCAGATTTGATTATTTTAAAATACTTAGAAATTAAAAATATCAGTTTTATACATAAAAATAAGAGAATAGATTTTATATTTTTAATATGATTTTGAAATGGAAAATAATTAAAAAATCAATGTTCTTAGGGAATGAGACTGAAAAATTAAAAAGCTTTCAACTTAAAAAGTTGAGAAAAATTTGGTAATGATATTGGTGCACTTAAATCTACTATGCAATTATCCTGTTTAACAATGAAAATAATTCCTTTTCAGTAATTGATGTAATGTTAACTGAAGTAATGTTAATGTTAATTTGCTTCAGAAAATTTGAATCATATTATTATTTAATAAACTATTATATTTAAATGTTAATTTTAACTCTAAATTAATAAAGAATGGATCATAACTCCAAAAAAGTCAATTTTAAGGACAATTTGTAACATTAAATATTTTTAAATATGTTAACTATTATTTTGAAAATAAAAAAATCTATTGTCAGATTCTAACATTTTCTACATACAGTCTACCAACATAATAACACATCAATAATAAAATATTCCAAATTATGTAGAACAAAATATTTGTTTCAAATGACATGCTTTAACCTTAGAATATTTTATTTTATACTGTTATATTTTGTCTATTTTACTAGAGATTTAAGAATTATAACTAAACAAATTCTTTTGATGTGTCACCTGTGATTCATAAAAATAAAATTAAGGAATAAAATAATCTAAGATAGCTAGGTATACTTATAGAACAAATTTTATTCTTAACATGACTGAGGATGTAACAGGTGGCAAAAATAGTACTCAATTGAGTAATTAAGCTCAAATTCCAGCCCTGGCCAAGGCCATGGAATTTCTTCAGCTTTTTTGGTCAAATAAGCAGGGGATTAAATTAAATGCCCCACTCTCTTTTTAATAGCTTCTCGCTCCTTAGTTCAATAGAATTTGGGAGAGAAGAGATTCTAATAAACACACACATATTTCCAATTTTCAACTACACAATGAGAAATGACCTCAGCAGAGCCAGGCTTTGTGGAGGATTAACCAATGTTCTTTGACATCGGTGTCTTTGTACTCTCGATGCTTGTTCACTTTGACCTGGTTACTCAGAGACAGAAATAATTCAGAATCCTAACTGGATAGATGTGGAAGTCACCGTGAAGGGAGGATATGTGTGTTTTAAGTTTGGTGCCCTACATAAACACTTTGTTTCTTCAAGTTGAGGAAGATGCTTTCCTGATCAAAAATGAAATGGCAAATAGTGGAGGTAGGGTTGAAATGGAAGGGCAAAACTTATAGTATTTGCAATCTTCTTGACACAAGTTTTTGTTCAAGGATAAGCACTATGTTAGAAAACGTTTATGGATTTAAAAAAAAAAAAGGAAAAGGAAAGAAAAACAAATGACCAAAAAGAAAAAAATCGCAGATATCAAGGATAACCTTATTAATAATTGAAAAGTACTTAGCTTCTTAAAATCATACATTCAGAAATGGAATAAAGCATGAAAAAGTTCTTAGAGGGTAATCTTCCTTCAATTCTAATATAAAATAAATTTCAAAGATGTTGGAATAAACGGCATTACACTTATCAGTATAATTCTTCTTTGCCTATGCTTGTCCCCCATGGATGGGAAGTACCTCCGGATAGCCCCCCCACCCCAAACACCTACCTGTTCTTCATCCATAAAGATGGTCCTACTCTTTCCAATAAAGATCAAGAGACTTCTTTATTTCGGTTTTCTTCCCACAGCTGTCTGTCTGCTAGTATTTTTTGTCTTATTGCATATAATTAGGGTGGAATTTCCTGAACCTGTTTTATCTCCCTAACCTTGTGTACAATATTTCCTGTGTCAGTGTTACTCCAAGAATCCATATTCCTCAATAACTTGTTATTGGGGCAAGAGATTTACACTACAAGCAATATTATTTTTGTAAAATATCTGTGGTTAAAAATAATAAAACTTTTTCTAAGAGACCATGAATGTAAACTTCAAATGTAAGACAATTGTGGGTATGAGTCAAGTTAAAAATCTGTATTATCATATGAAGAAAATTCCAGGGCATGCCATTTCAAAATGACAAAAATATAGAATGTATTTTTCTTGATATTTTTGGGACAGAAGCAATTTCCTGATAACATTGTTGGTTGAATATAATATCTAATGGTTTATATAATATTAGAACTCTTATCTTTTTCTTAAGACAATGTTAAATACTTTATTCTATTTCACATTGGAGTTGCTTTGCCCTGTTTTTATTATGAAAAGTACTCACTCATGTCGAGAAATAAGGTTAAAATAATAAAATAAATTTTAAAGTTGTTTATCAGATCTTCTTTTACTTCATTTATTTTTATATCTTATTTCTTGAATGAAGTCTAAATTCAATAGATAATTACTAGTAATCGGTGGAGAGGAAGTGAAGGGCTTAGAGGAAATTTACATCATCTTGAAGAATACCTAAATCATCAAATACAAATCATTGTTCAAATATAGGTATTAAATAAACTTGTGGTGAGAATTCGATAGAACAATTCTTTAAAAAGAAACTAGAGGAAAAGGGCTTCTTGCTACAAAAAAACTGAAATCTTATTTGAGTCATGCCCTGCAATCTTGTGAAAATAGAAAATATAAAAAATAACCTTTTATAGAGAAGCTATTTTCTAACAAACTATTGAGGATATTTTGAGCAAAATGTTCACTTTCTTTGTTGTTTATGGTAAAAGAAAAAAAAGAAGAAAAAAATAAAGATGTAACTATTTATCAAGTAGAACTAATACTGGATGATTTAGAAAGGAGACTCCAGTGATATGATTCAAAGGCAAAGGCTACAGAACAAATCTGCACAAATGGGACAACATCAAACTAAAAAGTTTCTGTATGACAAAGGAATCACTGTCTAAAACTAAAAGCTAATTGAATGGGAGCAAATACCTGCAGTCAACAGATAAAGGGCTGATATCTATTATAGAAGTACTCACAATACAAAACCATGAAAAAAGTGGAAAGGAAAGTAAATGTACAGAAAGCTTTCTGAGAAAGATTAATAAATACATATCAAAAATAGTGGGAACTATCTGTGTTGGCAGAGATGTGATAAAAAAGAAACTCTTATCCACTGATGGTAGGGAAAATGTCTTGATCAACCCCTGTAAAAATACTATGGGGTGTTCTCAGTAAATTCAGAATTAAGCTGTCATATGACCCAGAATATCCACTTTTCAGTATCTAGCAACAGGAAAGAAGAACTACAACCCTTGTACATTTAAAAAGCAATCTTAAAATATAACTTGCTATGATGGAAGGTGTGATGTGGGTTGGGTGATATTAGATACATTTTGGAATATGACTGGTAGGAGGTTAACACTGGTGGTGAGACTAGTGCTGAAACATTGTATGCCTAAAACGTAACTATATGGACAGTGTGATATCACAGCATATATTTGACTTTTGCCTTGCATGTGGCCGACCCAGATTCTATCCCTGGCATCCCATATTGTCCCCTGAACTTGGCAGAAGTAATTTCTGAATGCAGATCCAGGAGTAACCTCTGAGGGCTTCCAAACAAGGCACAGAATCAAAATAAACAAATAACACAACATTAACTATAAATTTCTTTTCTTTATGGTGCTTAGGGGACCATATATAGTACTGATGATGAAACTTTGCTTAGCCAGATGCAAGTCAAGTACCATAGCCCTTGTACTATCTCTCAAGTCCCAACCTTTTTGTTTTATTTTTTAAGATTGGGTATTGGTGTTACAAGAGCAAGCCATGTATGGTCTATATAGAGCTTTATTTATGTAATCTCTTAAGATGTCAATTTGCTTTTTTCCTGGAATATATTATCTTCCTAGTTTAAATCATTTCAACTATTTTTCCACGTAGATAATGGTAGTCTAAAATATTTAATACTACCAATTAAAATTTACTAGTAAGACCTCTGGTTTAGAATTTACATGGCATATTTACAGCTTATAATTAAGTGTTTTCAAAGTCACTAAATGATTCGGGAACATGTTATTTGCATTGATTTGGGGTATTCTTGGCAAGTATCTAAAAAATAACACTGTGATGTACAATATTGGTACGCAAATCCAAGTTTCCTCCAGTCATTTTTTCTGATAAATCACTTTATCAGTTTATATGTACACACATATATTTATATTTCCTCACATATAAAATATGTATATATACATACACTTGTATATTTATTTATGTTTTTATAACTACAATTTATTATAAAGTGCATCTTACTCTAGAGATAAATTCTATATCTGCATCACATATTTAATCACTTATCCATATTTAATCAATACAAATTAGTTATGTTTTGTCAATATCTATATGTTATAGATAAAAACAGAAAACTAGGACAGATTTTCAATAATTTTTCCAACATCAAACAAAAATAAATGCTAAATAATTTTAGTCAAATCACCCTGAAAACAGACTTTCCATAAAATCTTCATAATTATGATGAAATTGAAATCTAATTGCCCATTTTATAAGTAAACTAAAGTATAAACTTTTATGAAAAGTTAGAGACAACTGTTATTAATAAATGTGAGAATTTTACCCCAGGTCATTGAATTCTACATGTCACATTATAAGGCATTTTATTGTATAGCCATGTATAATATTTTCCTAGGTCCAGTAAAAACGCGAAGTTATGATGTCTGAATATATTTCAAGTCTCAATCAAGTAATTTGTAAAGTAATACAACTATCTCTTCCTTTCCTTTTAGTTTTTGTTCTTGATTTTGGTTTCGAGTAAACAGTAGTTCTTAGAAACAGCTAACAACTGTAGGTTTAGGGATCGTCACAGATGGTGTCTTAGGTATGTGGTACCTGGGATTTAACAAAGGTTGTGGCATGCAAGACAAACACATTACCTTATTCCTCTGGCCTTACTACAATCTCTTAGATTAAGGAGGCAGTGATAAAATCAATAATATAGAAATTGATAGATTATTATAATATTTTCATAATAAAAACAACTATTATCAGTTTGTGTGCAGCTCAAGATAAAGTCTATTATTTTGGCAATTATTTTATTTTATTTTTATTTTGGGGCCTCCCCTCATTGTGCTCAGAACTTTCTCCTGACTCTCTGTTCAGGAGAACAGATGACTATATATGTTGCTGGGGCTTAAATATATTTCAGATGAGTGCAAGGCAAGCTTCTTATCTGCTGTACAATCTCTCTGAGATTGTTAATATTTTCTTTTTTTTTTGGTTTTTTTTTTTGGGGGGGGTCACACCTGGCAGTGCTCAGGGGTTACTCCTGGCTCCATACTCAGAAATTGCTCCTGGCAGGCACGGGGGACCATATGGGGCACCGGGATTTGAACCGATGACCTTTTGCATGAAAGGCAAACGCCTTACCTCCATGCTATCTCCCGGGCCCTGATTGCTAATATTTTCAACTTCACTCTCAAAGTTTCTTTTCTTACAACAAAATGATAAGAATCAGATATGATTGTAAATGTTGCAATATTTAACCCATACACAGCTACACAAAATATAAATTCACTTTATACAGTATAAATCTAAGTTTATATAGAGATAGATTAATAATGGTATACAACTACCAGTTTTGATATGCATCTTCACTGCCTATTTTTATTATGCATAAAATTATTTCTATCAACAAAATTTTAATTAGTATTAAATAACTTTAGAACTTTTACAAAGTATACATTATACAATGAAATATGATTTTATTCTTTCTATTTTATGAATGGCTCTTATTAAAACTGAAATTGTTATATTTTGAGGGAATTTAGAAAATATTCTTCTTGTTTTTATCATCAGGATTTTTTTGCCACATAATATCTGTCTCAGCAATAGCAAAACATTTTTTTCATTGGAATTATTTCTAACTAGTTATAAAAGTTTATTATGATGATATATGACTTTATAATATAAATTATTTATCTGTATATTCTATGCATTTATGTTTGCTACAATAACTATAAAATAGGAAGATATTAACTGCAATATTTACTTAATTTTTTAAAAGTTTAAGTCCTTCACAGGTAAATGCTGCAGCAATACAACAGGAAAAATGAAATGTTAGCCAGTTATAAATTGCAATCACCCTTTATTATTTTTTAATGAATCACAACCAGCAGTGTTCAGGTCTTATTCCTAGCTATTTGCTTTGGAATACTGACAATCTCTTTGGGAGCCATACAGGGTATCAGGCATTGAAATCAGATCACCTGTGTGCAAATGCTCTACCTACTCCCAATTGCATTCATTTGCAAATGCATATGCATATGTATATATATACACACATATAAATGGAAATTAACTTGTTCATGGTAATCAGTTTTCCCACATTAGTTTACATTTTAATTTTATATATTTTTTTAAAGATAATTATTTTGAGTGGGTCATCTGCAAATAATTTATGAAATACAATGCTAACTGACAGTAATATAGACTTGGATGCTGACATTAATCATGACAATTTTTGTAAATATTCATTATTTTTCATTCAGAAATTGGCAAAATAGTGAGGATAGCCATTAACTCCAAAATTTTGTTATTATAAAATTCTGACAGAAGTACAGTTTACAAATATATTTATGTCATCAAAAATCATAAATCTTTCCTGGAAGTTTCAATTAGTGTTTATTTATATTCGATTGACACCTATTTTTTTTTTTTTGGTTTTTGGGTCACACCAGTCAATGCTCAGGGGTTACTCCTGGATCTATGCTCAGAAATTGCTCCCGGTAGGCTAAGGGGACCATTTGGAATGCCGGGATTTGAACCACTGACCTTATGATTGCAAGGCAAACAACCGCCCTCCATGCTATCTCTCTGCCCCCATTTAGACATCTTTCTTTCTTTCTCTTTCTTTCTTTCTTTCTTTCTTTCTTTCTTTCTTTCTTTCTTTCTTTCTTTCTTTCTTTCTTTCTTTCTTTCTTTCTTCTTTCTTTCTTTCTTTCTTTTTCTTTCTCTCTTTCTTTCTCTCTCTTTCTCTTTCTTTTTCTCTCTTTCTTTCTTTCTTTCTTTCTTTCTTTCTTTCTTTCTTTCTTTCTTTCTTTCTTTCTTTCTTTCTTTCTTTCTTTCTTTCTTTCCTTTCTTTCTTTCTTCTTTCCTTTCTTTCTTCTTTCTTTCTTTCTTTCTCTTTCTTTCTCTCTTTTTCTCTTTTCTTTCTTTCTTTTTCTCTCTTTCTTTCCTTTCTTCCTTCCTTCCTTTCTTTC
>PVKC010011409.1:0-24703 GCA_004027635.1 Crocidura indochinensis
AAGGGGGACTAGTCAGTATAAGTTATGTGGATTTGTTTGAGAAAGAAGAAAAAAAAATAGAAGATAAAGAAAAAAAAAACGGATAAATAAAAATAAGTAAATAAAAAAAAGAGAGGGGGGTCATATACTCCGAGAATGGGTATAGTCCTTCCAGAGGCTTTCATTATTGGTTTGAGAGGCAGGGGGGAGGGGAATGAAGGTGGCATAGAATAACCGTACATAAAGAATCGTCAGATGAAATATATATTTCCTTTCTTTTAACCTGTCTCAGGATAGCTTCTGTTATTTTCCCCCAGAAATTCTGTATATGGTTCAGAAGTAGTCTAAAAGAGTTTCATAAAACTACCCTTAAAATCTGCATTTATATAAATCTTCTCCCAATTACACAATGCTATCTCTCTGACCTGCTCCAAACAGCATTGGGTAAAGTCGGCAGCTTGTGGAGGCTGGAGAAAGCTCCTTTACCTACCAGAAGTTCATAAGACAACTGAGCACCTGCAATCATCCATCAAAATTAACCAAAGTTATTAAGTTTAGTTTTTGCCCTGTCAGAAAACTACATAACTTACTGCATCAGTTGTGGCTAACAGGTAGGTCATAGCAATAGTATTTAAGTCCTGAGGGCTGCAGCACACACCTACACATCAGGTAGTATGAAACATGGCACAAAACAGATAAAAATGGACCATACTGCAAGTACACCTTTTTAAATCAACTGAGAGATCCCATGTTTAAACCCACATAGGTTAGGATTTGATTGTTTTTCTGTTGAGAGGAAGACAGTGCTGGAAATGCACGTGTCCTCCACTCTATAGAGGTGCAGAAAAGGAGGATTGGGGTTCAACTTTTGGACATGCTTTCAGATTCAACTCTCAAGGGGACAGTTGCTGGCTAATATTTGGCATTTGTTTCATCTGGCATTATAATCTAAGCAACTGGAAATTCATCTGTCAGTAGAGGGTGGGAAATTGTATTAATATAAAATATATAGTCCTGGCATTGGTAGGGGGTGGAACCTTTCTTGACTCAGCCAAAAGCCTGCCGCCCCTTTGCATGTGGGTCAGTAGGTTGTAGGATCACGGAGGAGAAATGATCAATTAATTGAATATTCAGGCTATATCCAGCTTTATTAGGGCCCCATCCACTGTGTGAATTTTCTTTACATGGTCTCTAAGCTAAGCTTTATTAAGAGCCTCCATCATCTCCCTCCATCCATCCTGGCTGCTCCTCTGCATCTGCTCTCTCTCCCTTCTCCCAGGCAATCTCTTAATTATTACTGAGGATCCTTCCCACCTGTAGGGAGGTCTGACCATCCAGGTGAGATTAGCATATGGAATTGGGGTAATGGAAACAGAGAGTTAACAACTTCAGGGATTTTGTTGAGCACACGTCACTACCAGGAAAGTACGTCTATTTCCAAAGTTGGAAGCATTTTGGAAAGTGTGGCCTGTGCATCTCACATTCATGTTATATATAAATTATAATACAAATTAATATTAATACCAAAATGACCAATATGTAAATTGCTGCTTAAGTATATTTTATATTGATTGTTGGAATAAAGAAGGAAGTTATATACATAAAGTTAAGCCAGGATCCCTCAACCTATAGCCAAGTTATTTTCTTAACTTTGAACCAAGTAGGAAATCGAGTCATTCAAGGTGAAATTTATTTACTTGAGTTACCACAAAATAACCCCAGGAAATATTTTACACTTCCTATGATCTTCTCCTCTTATTTGCTCATCTTTCCTCTCCTCCCCTCACTTTTCTCCCCTCTCCTTTTCTCCCCTTTCTTCCCTTCTCTTCTTCTCTCCTCTTCTCACTGATCCTCACCCCTCCCTATCTTCCTCTCTCCTCCTCTTACCTCACTTCTCCTCTCCATCCCATCCTTTCCCCTAGTTTCTCTTCCCTTATTTTCTCTTTTAACCTTCCCTTTCCTTTCCTTCCTGATCTAATTTTATTGCAATAATTAGAGTTTTCAGTCCAATTGAAGAACAACAACAACAAAAAGTCCCAAGAAACCTCATCCTATCCTAGTAGGTAATATATTAGTGGGAAATTTTCTAGTTTATCATTAGTAAATATATTAGTGGTAGGTTTTGTACACTTACCACTAATGTGTCTTTTATAAATTCAAGACACATTTCAATCTTTCTTCTAATGTGTTATTTTTAACATTAATTACAATAAGTGAATGGCAGAATAAATGTTCAATTGGTGTTTATGGTTTTCATAAACAATATCTAAAATATGGAAGATTTAATTAAAAGTAAATGTTTTAAATTGACTAGGTTATTTTTCAGAATCCTTACATTGCAAGGAAAAGGGATGGCTCATAATTGCTAAATGTTCAGCTTTACTAATTAAAATCCATCTTAGTTTAACATTTATTGAATACATATTAATATACTATTATGAAGTACATTAATCATGTTGTCCCATATTCTGTTTTTCCTCATCATCCTTTCTACTTTAGATTTTCATTAAGCTTAGAGACTAGCAGCTAGAGAGATAGTAATTGAGCAAAAAGCACACCTTGCAATTGGCTGACCTGGGTTTGATTCCATTTATTTCATATTGTCTTGCAAGTACCAGGAGTGATTCCTGTGTGAATAGCCGTGAATAATCCTTGATTATTGCCTAGGATGACCCAAATCAAAAATCAAACAAAAAGCTTGGGGATCATATTGACTTTAGTATGGTCATGCCATAATAAAGCACATGTAAAAATTATTAGTTTATTTTACATTAATATAGCTAACATTAGGCTGTATTTAAAACATGAATTAATATAAATGATGCTATTTTAAAATTTGATTTCCTGCAACATTACTTTTCTCTAAGTTCCACTTGTCTTTATAATATTGCAGGAACCTTGATGCATACTCTTTCCTAAAAAATGTGTGTCATTCAACATTGGGCTGAGGACTGTTTTCACCCCAAACAAAGTTGACTTTTGGTCCCTCCCTTTTTACTTATATTTTTAAGCCTACTTAAATGGGGCTGGGCTAAACAGAAGTCATTTCTCTGCCACTCTTTCTTAGGGCTAGTTGTGGATTTTGGTATTTAATTAAAAAATGTCATTTTGAGAGAAATAACTATATTGACAACTACCATAGCAATGTGAATGAATGAGGAAAGTAGAAAGCCTGTCTAGAGTACAGGCGGGAATAGGGTGGGGAGGAGGGAGATTTGGGATATTGGTGATGGGAATGTTGCACTGGTGAATGTGGGTGATCTTTACGTGACTGAAACCCAGCTACAATCATCTTTGTAATCAAGTTGCTTAAATAAAGATCTTAATAAAAACAAAATAATGTAATTATAGTCTATAATATAAATATATTTAAATATTAAATAAAAATGTCATTTTGGTTTTCCTCTGTCCTTTCTCCACAAGGTGGAAAACTCCTGGACCACAAGTATTTCACCTTTCTCATCTTGATTTGGATTATTTTCTGCACTACCGCTGCTCAAGACCCAATTTTCCTGGGGTGGGATTCTGGCATGTGAAGTTTACAATTCTACTCATTCCATTTTAATCACTATTATTAGACCGAATTTTTAAGGTGTGATATGTGGAAAGAAGGGAGTTTCATAATTTTGTAATTATAGTTCAGATTTTTGGTTATCTTATTTTCTGAGTTGTGATTCTCATGTGTTTCTTAGTTTTGGGCTCCTTTACGGTTTACAAACTGTTTAGAGGAGGTTGAGTTGAGATTGAGTAATTCATGACCCTTTTAAAGTGAAATACATTTTTAATAACAAAAAATATAACTTTTACCCCATTGAATATTTCTCCAAGAGTGCTCAACGACTATTTCAAAATAATGACAGTTTCACCTTCTTTTATGGACACGCGAAAACATTTTTTATGGCTATTTATCCTGATAATCTGGTGGGGTACATGTAACTCACAAATATGTACTTGTGTGGGCATCTTTAAGATTATAGCTCTCAGGGGCCAGTGAGGTGGCACTAGAGGTAAGGTGTCTGCCTTGCAATTACTAGCCAAGGAAGGACTGCAGTTTGATCCCCCGGCGTCCCATATGGTCCCCCAAGCCAGGGACAATTTCTGAGTGCTTATCCAGGAGTAAACCCTGAGCATCAAACGGGTGTGGCCTCAAAGACCAAAAAAAAAAAAGTATTATAGCTCTAAGATATTTCTGATCAACATTCAGAACATTATCACAATTGTTTTGCAAGTATTTCTTTCAGTCTGGTTATAAATATTGTTTCCAAGTCTCTCTTGTTTGTCTCTTAATTTGTAGCTTCAGTTTTTTTTTCTGCAACAAGAGTATTTTATGATATTTAGAAAAATACATTAATTCTCAGCTTTTTTATTGTTTGGCATAGAGATATTGTCTTTCAAATTCTTTTCATGTTCATGCTATAACTGGAAGTCTAAATAAGGATTCTCTCCTGCAAGATTAGAGACATTAAATCAATAAAATCCACAGTCTGTTTCTAATGTTGATCTGACCATAAATCTCCCTCTGTAAAAATCAATCTTGAGGTCTAATGTTACTTGAAACATAAACAGCAGCAACAATGTGAGTTGATTATATAGACATTATTTTCATTTATAAATAAGTTCCATAATGATATTTATAATTCAATATGATTGTTCATATCATCAATTATTAATTTCTGAAAGACTTAAACAATAACATTTTGCCATACTTTTTAAAAGTAAACTAAATATTGAAAATATTGATGACTTTAATAACATCAAACTGGACAAATTATGAACATGGTAAACATAGTTTTATTAGATATTTTATAGCATTTCAACATGTAGTTGCAATCAATCAGCAATTTATATAAGAATGCTTATCAAGAGAAAAACAGAAGAGCTGTAAAGTCCTTAAGCAAGTTGGAATAGAAGATATACTAAATGTGTCACACTATGGATTTCCTGCTCTGTAAAGTGTGTTTGCTCTAAAATATTGATTGAGACCAAATCAAATAAGATAGAAACTTATGAAGAAAATAGAATAATGGGAAGGAACATAATGAATGTTTAGATTGATGTTTCTGGTGTCCAAATCTCATCTCATCAGAGAATTATATAATTGCAGGAGGATGAATATATGTGTATTGATATTTTTATGTACATAGCAAGATTTAATGCATAGATAATTTTTTTATTTTTACTTTAATTGCTACTTTACTATTTTTAAGTGATATTTTAAATATATATTTTGACCCCTAATGTAAAGCTTCATATATGGGAAAATTTTTTTATTTGATGTGCATTTAGTATATGCAAAAAAATCTTGACAAACTTTTATGCTTTAAAATGTAAGTATAAAATATCAGGAGTGATAGAACAGCAGGTATGAGTCCCTAACACAGAACTCAGATTAACATTAATCACAACTAGGTGTCTCTCAATAACTTTGCCAATTATATAAAAATAAGTAAATAAAATCTAAGCTTAAAATGCACTTAATATGTACTTCAATAAATTATTTTATTATGAAAGAGTATTTTTATATTTACTCTTAGATCCTATGGTGTTCTATCTAAATAATATAACTGTAGCACTCTTAAACCTAAAATGATTAAGGCATTTGACTAGTAAGCAACACTAATACAATCTTATAAACAAAAAGATATATTATCAGAATTTTTAATAAAAAATATGATCGTCTATTTTAAAAATGCCAGAATTGTTTTCTGGCATAGGTTTCTGAAAGTTTATTAGCTGAAGCAACTAAAAATCATGCAAGCATTGCTAAATTATTTATAATAATGTTAGGGAAAGTAAAGGGAATTTATATTTATAGATGTTTTAAATTCTTCAAGTTTTCATTCACTTAGATATTAGAAAAACTTAAAACTTTTGAGTCTGTTTATTGTGTGTCAGACACTATTCAAAACACTTTATAAACTCTATAAAACTTTATAAACTTTATAGAGTTTTTAAACTCTATAAAACACCTTGTGCAATCAAGCCATGAATACCCTTATCCTTATATTATAACTATATCAGAAAACACATAGAAGTTCAGTAGCTTATAAAGTAAATAGTCCTAGTAATGTTTAGAACCAGTAATCAAGAACAATATCAAAACAAAAAACTTCCTCTTGATCTCATATGATTGCAAATATCTACATTTCGGACAATAATTAATAGGCTAACCCTCAAAATGTTAAAACAAGAGAGAAGGAGATTTCTTAACATGCTTTATCTAGGTAAGTAGAAAATAAAAGCTAATTATTATTAAAAACATTTACTTTGGAGCAGAACTTTTTGTTTGTTTGTTTGTTTGTTTGTTTTTTGGGTCATACCCAGTAGTGCTCAGGAGTACTCCTGGCTCTATGCTCAGAAGTTACTCCTGTCAGGCTCAGGGGACCATATGAGATGCTGGGATTCAAACCACCAACCTTCTGCATGCAAGGCAAATGCTTTACCTCCATGCTATCTCTCGGCGCCTGGAGCAGAACTTTTTAACTTTTCACTTTATTAGACACTGAAATAAGTCCCATTCATTACATAAGATGAAACTTTTCAAATTTGCTTATCAGATGAGGTGAACCTCTTGCATATCTATACATTCAAGGAAGAGACTACCAATGGCCATAATTTTAGAGCTGTTATTGTTTGCATAAATTAAATTGATGTTTCAAATATATAATTGATCATATATATGGCATGTATAACATTAAATACACTCTGCAATCTTATATTTTCCCATGTGGATTTTTTTCTCTTTATAACATTTTAATTCTTTCACCTAAAAATAAATAGAGAACACTTTTAAATGGTGTTTCTTCACAGAGTATCCTCATGTTTGAGTATTTAAAGTGACATTCATGCAGAAGAAAAAGGAATATATTTCTGCCTTTAGATCTTTCAAATTATGCTAGTATTTGAGGCATCTACATAACACAACAAACCATCATGTGTCTTATAATTTGACACAGGTCAGAAAAAATGTTTCTACTTTTCAGTTATCATTGATAGGTATTCTTTATTCACAAAGGCTAAAATTCTCCAACATAAATAATCTGATTTTTAAGAAAAATGAGAGAATACAAATTCTTATAATGTATCTCAGAAGTAAACAAGCTTGAGAACTATAGAATGAAACTAAAATTAAAACCATAGATATAGAGATATGCAGGGCCTAAAACTTAGAAAGAAGTACCAAATTAGAGGAGGTATTAAGAAGTCACCTATAAAATAAAATATTGACTCTAGTTGCAACTGAATATATTCTTTCATAAAGAACATTGTAGTACCACATGGAAAAAGAGAAAGGAAATTAAATCAGACTTAATTTAAAGTGTCTTTATGTCTCTGTCATTGAGACATAGCCTACATTCTTCACATTTCACTCATTAATTTCTCCTTTACTATATTGGACTTTTATTATCTGAATTACTGGCTCTCAAGGTCTTATATGACCCAAAAAAAGGCATTTCACATGCAGAACAAAATAATTTTATGTTCTTTGAGAATATAAATTCCTTATGACAATAATATAAAAGAACTACTTGAAATTATGTCTCTGCATCAATAAGATTACAAATATTTGCTGCATTGCATTCTTTGGGTTTTTCTTCAGGATAGAAATTTCTGAATCCCATTCACTAACAGAAGAAACTGGTTCTATTCTATGTCGTACTATCAAAAATGACAAAATACTGCCAATTTGAGTTACCAGATAAGTCCTAATGATACTTTTTGGAATTTGTTTTGGTTTAAAATATGTGATCAATCTCCACTCAAGAAGTCAACTGAATGTTTTTTCATTAAAACAACATATATGCGCATTGTGTTCTCCCTCACAAAATTTTTTCTACCATTGGCCCTATATAACTTTCCATGTTCTCTTAGATTAATTTTTCACCTATTAAAATAAACTGAATTATTTTGTTTTATGTTGCATATGTAAACATTTCTAATCTTATCACGATTTGGAATGTATACACATTTCTGGACCTACCTGATCCCACCCTGATCAGTGATTGGACCCTACTGTAGGGTGTGACCTGGCAGGACCTACCCTGATCCTACCCTGATCAGTGATTGGACCCTACTCTAGGGTGTGACCTGGCAGGACCTACCCTGATCCTACCCTGATCAGTGATTGGACCCTACTCTAGGGTGTGACCTGGCATTCTGCCCCTACCCTGGGGTGGTACCTGATTCTAGTGGATAAAACAGAGGTCTGTGTAAGGTTTGGGGCTTTTTGGGTTGGAACTGATGCTGGGTCATTGGACCTCAGTTAGTTCCACCGAATAAAGCTGATATTTCCACAAGTCTGACTCTCCGTGAGCTGTTTACTCGCCGATTCACCTCAGAACCGCTGGTTACTGGGTGGTAGACGCGTTCTCCGAGCTGGAGGGTGACCTCGTTCTCCCTACCTCCGTTAGCGAACCTCTCCTGGGGGAGGATTTCTTCAGTTTTATTTTGAGGTTACTTTCAAAAGTGGTCAGGGCTTACTCCTGACTCTGTATTCAAAAATGACTCCTAGTTGTGTTGAAGAAACCATTAATGGTGCCAAAGACCAAAACTTGGTCAGCAATATACAAGGCACATACTTTACACACTGTTGTATACTTTCAGTCACAGGCTAAATTTATTTGAATGTGAATCTGCTTAGGTCAGGCACCAGGGAAATGCTAAAAATAATCAGCATAAAAATCATCATAAATAATTACAAAAATGTAGCTGGAAATTCTGATGTAATATACTCTCTTTGATTTGATTTTATGTTTTTTAGGTACATACTTGCATTCTATTTAAAATCTATTAAAGTAAACTCAATTCTTTATTAATATTTACCCTCTTTGCTTATTTTAATTTCTAATGTTACAGTGAGTGGATGCAAACGACTGTAACAAAAATCATAAGAAACAAAAAAACAATGAAGAGAGTCAGAGCAAAAGCTAGAAGGTATGAAAATTGATAATTCAGGAACAGGGAATTTAGGGAGAAAAATGGAAGGGTAGGCAAAGAAAGAAATAGAAAGGTAAATTTAGGATAGAGAGAAATGAGAGTACAAAAATAAAAAAAGAAAGTGATTAGAAAGTTCCCAATAGAAACATTATCGGATATGGGATATAAAATGGCAAAGTAATTAGGGCTTATATGGTAGGTGAATCAGAGGACAACAATAGAGGGATCTGAAAACTTTATTGGAAGATTTGAAATAATGGCACTGTATAAGACAGTGGTATTGTGAAATTTATGATACTTAAATTTTATATAATTAAAAAATTTCTGAACAATTTCTAGATTCAGATTTTTGAATATATCCTGAAGTTCGAAAATTTCCTCTATGCTTCATTATCTATTTACTTTATTTGCCGACATATAAGACTTCTGGACATATAAGATGAGCCCCTAATTTTACAGTTAAAACATAGGTTTAGGCTTATATTCACTATATAAGACAGAACGTTCCTGTGCTGCAACTGTATGTACCACAGTGAGCCAATCACAACAAGCAAAGCTTCAAAGGGTACACTGGAATAAACTTCCTCTCTGACTCTGGCCCATTTGAGCAGACTTTTGACAGTGTAGATTTGGGTCCAGAACATTGTCTAATTTGCATGCATCAAAAGCCTGCTTGGCTTGGTCGAGTTAGAGAGGCGGTCCGAGCAGCCTTGTAATGATTGGTGCAGGATCGAGTTGGAAAATTCGTTTTCTGGCAATATCCAGATGATTTTTGTTTAGCAGCATATCATGACGTTTTTCAGGATATACTCGTATAAGACGACTCCTGATTTTCGGTTGACTGTCTTTCATTTCAAAAGTCGTCTTATAGACAAGCAAATATAGTAAAACAATATGGCAGAGCAGTGGCACAAACTGTAGGGCTAACCTAAAATGGATTGTGGTTCGATTCCCTGGCATCTCATATGGTCCCCCAAGCCAGGAGCAATTTCTGAAAGCATAGCCAGGAGTAACCCCTGAGCATCACCGAGTGTGGCCCAAAAAGCAAAATAAATAAATACAAATAAATAAACAAATGAATAAAGTTTGCTTCTGATTTCTTATTTTTGTCTTACTGTTTTTGTTTGTTTTGTTGGTTTTGGGGTCACAGTAGGCAGTGCTCAGGGGTTACTCCTGGCTCCATGTTCAGAAATTGCTCCTGGCAGGCACTGGGGACCATATGGGACACCGGGATTCAAACCGATGACCTTCTTTCTGCATGAAAGGCAAACACCTTACCTCCATGCTATCTCTCTGGACCCTGTCTTACTGTTTTTATTTATTTTTATTTTAATTTAGTTTATAAATAAGAAAATTAAATTCACCAATACAACTTTAATTATATCAGCATTTATTAGTGTTTTGCATTTTGAGTAGTGTTCTCTCTATCAGAGATCAGATAGCACTTTAGTTTCAAAATAGCAATACTTTTTTTTTTTTTTTTTTTTGGTTTTTGGGCCACACCCGGTGACGCTCAGTGGTTACTCCTGGCTATGCGCTCAGAAGTCACTCCTAGCTTGGGGGACCATATGGGAAACTAGGGGATCAAACACGGTCTGTCCTAGACTAGCACAGGGAAGGCAAAGGCACCTTACCTCCAGCGCCACCGACCAGCTCCCAAAAAATAATTTTAAATTAGAGCAGATATTATTATTTTAATTTACTATCCCTCAAACTTGAAGCTATCATGTAACTGAAAATGGGGTTTACATACGTATTTTGTATGTGAAGTTCATCAAATTTCTCTGATATGATATTAAGAATGTTGCAAGATTGAGTTGCTTTTTATAATTACTAATAGTATAAAAACTTTTAATTATGCTAAAGTTTGTGTGATGCAACTATTTTAATATTTTTTATTTCATTATAAACTCCAAAATTAAAGTGCATTTATATTTATTTTGGTTTTATTTATTATTTATTTATTTATTTATTTTGGTTTTGGAGACATACCTGGTAACTCTCAGGGGTTACTCCTGGCTATGCACTCAGAAATCGCTCCGGGCTTGGGCGACACCGAGGATCGAACTGTGGTCCCTCCTAGGGTAGCGCATGCAAGGCAGACACCTTACCTCTTACTCACCACTCCAGCCCCTATTGTGAGACTTTTTGTAGAACTAACGGTTATTTTTGTTTAATCAAATAAAATAAAATAAAGATGGATTGGAGAAGATAAAAGATAGTGCTAATGAAACATGACAGAAAATTATTTCTGAAGATATGATGCAAATATTAAAAAAGAATCATTAAAATAGTTTCCTTTCCCTTTCCAAAATTAAAGACAATTAAATGTAGGTCTAAGCTTCAAAGTTCTTATTCAAAGATCTATTAGACTTAATAATTATTGTAAGGTTGAATAGAGATTTGAGCACATTCAACAGTTCCTTTCTGTCTGATGGTAGATAAATTCAGGTGGACTATATTCATTTCCATCAGAATATAATATGCTTTGTGTATGAGTCTCATACTTATTGTATTGCATTGTTAGTTTTTATTGTAAGTATTATATGATTATACTGTACAATACTTATTGTACTGTAAGATGAGCCTCATACTTATTGGATTGTGTGTTTGTAAGAATTGTACTTGTATTGTTTGTGTTGTATTGTACAATTCTTACTGTATTGTATTGGAGTATGATGAGCCTCATACTCATTGTATTCTATATGTTTCAAGGAGATCAGTTTGTCAGCTTTCTTTGTAGGCTAGGCATCCACAGAGAACTGAAATATTATTGTTTTTATGTTACTCTTCCCATTGCTATATATTCTCTAATATAATAGTTACTGTCTATTCTTCTTAGCTCACTTTGACCATTTTGCATAGAGAAGAAATAAATGTTTAATGTTTTTCATCTCTCTGTCAATATATAGTTAACATATATTGTTAACCAATATATATGTATACATATATATTGGTTTTTGGGCCACACTCGGTCGTGCTAGGGGTTACCCCCGGCTCTCTACTCAGAAATAGCTCCTGGCAGGCACAGGGGACCATGTGGGATGCCGGGATTCGAACCAACCACCTTAGGTCCTGGGTTGGCTGCTTGCAAGGCAAACACCACTGTGCTATCTCTCCGACCCCGTTAACTTATATTTTAATTAAATTAATATTATAAATTATATCTGAAAAAGCCCTCAAGTGAATTCTCGAAGAAATCAGGGGAATTGGGGAAACAAAGTGAGTAAATTAAAAATAAAGTATCTTGGGGCTGGAGAGGAGGCCAAGCGGTAGGGCGTTTGCCTTAGGCATACCTTACACATGCTAACCTAAGATGGACTTCGTTTCTATCCCCCGGAGTCCCATATGGTCCCCCAAGCCCGTAGCAATTTCTGAGCGCATAGCCAGGAGTAATCCCAGAGCGTCACAGGTTGTGCCCGCCCCAAAAGCAAACAAACAAACAAAAAAGTGCCCAAGAAATAAACAATATGATCAGAATGCTGAGAAACCTGGAAAAAACTTCATGAACATGGGGAGAGATGAGTGGGGTAAATAGCACAATGGGTTTCCTCTATTATTTCTGATTGAGGGCTACATAAAGTTTATTAACATCATCATGTGTTGGAGAGTATCATATGAAAGAATGTACTTTAGAAGTCAAGATATACCATGAGACCTAAATTATGCTGAAGTCTGAAAGTTGAGCATTGCCCCTCTTTTTTTCTGGCTTTGTGATGAACACCAAAATTGCCCGATTTTATGTCTAAATCCTATATACATTATGTTTTTTCAAAGGATTACAGAATATCTGTTGGACATTGGTAATTAATGGTCATATATATTATCTGTGAAATGTTTCCTGAAAACACTATGATGATAGATGCCTGCATATCCTTTTAACTATTCTCAAATACTCGTCAAAAACAGTAAAAAGTATCCAGCACAAGCAATATTCTCATTTTCAAAAGAAGAAAAATACTTGGATAAAACAGATAAATCCTTCTTTTCCCCAAGCATGTGGTTAAAATTAGGGTTTTTGGCTTCCTGCAGGCTCTTATTTCCTTCATTTATACAGCTGGGCACTTTGTTTTGGAGATATACAGAGGGTGCCTAAAAGACCAAGAAATCTAGGTCTTTAAAAAGCATTAAATTGGATCAGTTTAGAAAATTGTTAAGTCCTAATGTGATGCCCAAATCAACTTAAATAACTCCAGGGGAGTAGTTAAAGATGTTTTATACATTTGTACTCTTTAGCATAAAATAACCAAGCACATCAAATGGAAGAATGTATGTGGGTTTCTCTATTCTTAGCTCTGTTCGTGTCTTATAATGATAATATGTGCATATGTCCTAAAACAACAACAAAACAAAGCCCTCTCTTTTATAAGCCATCTTTACTTCTGATATCTTTGATTGAATGAGGCTTGTGCAATGAGCTGTTCTATCTTTAGAAGAGCAATCTTTTCCTCATCGTATGTGGCTTTTAATGTGCCCTTTACGCTATCTTCTGAATGTTGATAGTTTGCCCGTAACAAGAAAAATCTGTCTAGCTCACTGATCAAAAATATCAAAAATCTTTCTCAAACTGAGGGCTAGCAGACAGAGCTATTTGTCAACAGCATGAATTCCCCTCAGGTAATTTGGATCCTTTCTTTCCTTATTTTTAGTGCCTCTTTTATCAAGCCTCTTAAATTCATGCCTAGCATATCAAGTACACTTTAAAAATAGCAATGTATTTCTGGCTTTGGTGAACAGGGGACGATTCAGAAAGAGTTAATTCTTGCAGTTTTCACACTGGAATGAAGTTAATAAGCTGACAATAACATGGGTTATAGTTACCCAAACTAAACTTATACGTAATCCTAAAGGGAAAGAGGAAAATTGTTCCTGACAAGCTGAAATTACTTTCCAAAACCTTTTATGTGTTGAGAAGCCTTAGGTTGGTCGGGGCATGAAGCATATTTCAATGTTTAAGTCAGTCTGTTTATAAAGAAAATATCTGGCCAATATCTGTTTTCCTAAAGCATGCCCTATAACCCACTGTTTTTTGTTTCATTTTGTTGTTGGCATGGAGACTAAGATCACTACACTAGACTGATCAATGCATGGTTACATCAACATACCATTTTCGGTCAAGTTCCCAGGAGCCTTTCTCCTGAATCTGTCATTTTGATTCAGATAACTAAATCAGGCTAAGCACAGCAATGATAACGGATGACTTGCCTCATTAGCTGGCTCCTGCAGCTTGAGCTGCCAGGAAGCTCTACAGTGACTGCCTAGGATCTTGGGAGAGATAACTGTTTTTAAAAATTATTTTGATGCATTTTTATCATGCCATTTTCATCTTGCATTTTGACAGTAATTTTATAGGATGACATATGCACCAAATCCATATGTCTGGGTTTTCTTCTCCAAATACATGTCATGTGATTACCTTGATGAAGATTGAGCCAACGGACTTAATCTGGGGGCCTATTGAAAATGTCCTTCAGTTTTTCTCCTTCAAATGCTATCTGATAGCATTTTAATTAATAGTATTAGCATTACTAGGATGATCTGTCTTCTGCGTGAAAGTAGATTCGGCCATAAATTCTGTTCCAGCTCCAAAATGCTAGTTCAGTTGGGTCTTAGAGCTCATTGAGCTTGAATATGTTTGACTAATAGCTATTAAAAAAAAAAAAACTTAATTATTCGCAGAAACGCTTGTATGGAAGAGAAACTAGACAAACAAGAAACAAAGGATTCCATGTAGTCATCACAATCTGAATTTAAGAGCCTCATCTTTGAGACACATGAAATTAGATATAATAATTATGCATGTAGCTGAAAGCTGTGTGTAGAAGAAAAATGAATGAGAATGCACAATCAGAAGCAAAAAGAAGCTGCAATTAGAACACGAACTATGTTCCAAAGAGAGAATATGGGCAGATTATGATGGGCCGCTCCAAATCAAATATTATTTTAGCAATAGTACTATGCTTCAAAATCAATCTAACTATCACTAAATCTAGTCTTTAAGACTAGACCTATGAAAGCACCGTTTAAGTTTCCAAATGTGTTATGGCACTTTTCCCCTGACCTCGGCTGACTGACATTCTCTGTAACAAACACATCAAACAATTTATGGCTTCAATTTTAAGTACATCCACTTGCACATGCCGTATTTGCCAAATACTAGGCAAAATTGGTTTCATTTCATAAATCCAGTATCTCAGTGAATAAAATATAAAGTATGGGTGTGACAATATCTGTTTAAGTAATTTGGAAATAAGATTCCTGAATATCTATTTTTTTTTCCTGATGCTTTGAAAAAAATCAATTTTGTGAGCCTGATTATGCTATGCTAAGATTAACAAACATAGTTAGAAGGTATTTTATTAAACATAATATATTTAAATATTTCAATACAATCTTTCATAAATTCATAATCCATCAACAAAACTATGCCTGTTTGTTTGTTTGTTTGTTTGTTTGTTTAGAGGCCACACCTAGTGGTGCTCAAGATTTACACCTTTTTTTTTTTTTTTTGCTCAGAGATTACTCCTGGCATGGCATGGAGGACAAAATGAAGGGTCAGAAATCAAACCTGCTTTAACCTTGTGCAAGGTAAGAGAGTCCTGTCTGCTATGTGACCTCTCAGACCTCTGGATCCATGTTCCAACACATTTCCATACAAATATTTATAAAAGTACACGTTGTCAAATATCATACTCTATTTGGAACCAATCATTTATATACTCTTTATTTGTACCAAGATCTCTAGTTACAGAGGTCTGATTTTAGAGCCCATGACGAAGCAGAAGTCTTTCATACACCACAAAAGCACCGAGGGGAGAGTAAATGAACAGACAAGGAGTCTACACTCAACCCCATGACACTATACTTCAAGGGTGGAGAGACCCTGTATCTCCTAGGCCAAGGGGATTCCCTCTCTAATGCCCCCAAATTTTATTATGCCTATGCAAGGAAAAAACAAAACAAAACCAAACAAGGGGGAACAAAGTAGTTTTTTTTATTTTATCTATTTATTTATTTTTTTTAATTTTTATTTCTATCTTTCTTGACTTCTTTGTTTTGGTGTTGATATTGAAGTTGATGTCCCCAATCTTATTTTATGTTATGTTATTTTATCTTTCTCTTTCTTTTTGCACTCTGGCATGGTTTTATTTCAAGACTGAGACAAGTGGTGCTTGCCTTTAGTGATGTAGTGCTCACTGGATATTTTATTCGATATTTCTTTTTGTATTGTTGTGGTATTTCAATTTCTTTTTTTCCTGTCCTCTCTAAAACTGAGGTTGAGAGCCTCTAGAAGGACTATACCCATTTTCGGTTTATTTGATATTTACCCCACTTTATTGCTTTTTCTTTCTTCAAACAAACCAACCTAACTTGAACTCTCAGCTCCTCCCATCAAACAGAGGGGGAAATAAAGGAGGGTAACAGGACCAACCAGATATATGATCAGTAAGAAGTAAGCTAGTCACAGTGGGGACAACTTACTCTAGCAGTCCGGGGGAGTGAGGGTGGGGGAAAGGGATGCAGGATGGAAACGGGGGTGGAGGGAGAGCAAATTTAGTGATGGAATTACCCTGATTCAATGTTAATATGTACCTAAAATACTACTATGAAAAATATGTAAGCCAATATATGGTCAACATAAAATTTATATATATAAAAAATAAAAATATTTGCCTCTGAGGCTAAAAAATGTGTAGAAGAAATTTACAAAAAATTAGGTTCCTCATTTCACTGAAAATCAGGATGTCAAACTTTAAATAAACAATAAATGCTTCAAATATCAAATAATCTTTCAGAAATTTTGCCTTCAATATCTAAAAAAATCATTTTCATCTGTGATCAAGTTTCTTAGATATGTCTTTGGTTTTCAATACCAAAAAACAAACACAAAACAAAATTAAATATTAACACTTCATGGTGAAAAAGAAGTTGATTGATAAAAAGATTCTTAAACACTACAAATCAGTTTCTTATTTAAAAAATTGGGGCCAGAATGATAGCACAGCAGTAAAGGTGTTTGCCTTGCAGGTGGCCTATGTAGGACAGATAGAATGGTTATATCTCCAGCATCCCATATGGTCCCCTAGCCAGAAGTTATTTGTGAGCACATAGTCAGGAGTAACTCCTGAGTGTCACAGTGTGTGACCAAAAAAAGGCAATATACATATCCATCATTTCGTTCCTCTCTAAGTTACCTCCTTTACATATAGCACTTTTTCCTCTGACTAGTCATTTCTACATAATAATTTTTCCTTCCTTCCTTCCTCCCTTCCTTCCTTTCATCCTTCTTTCTTTCCTTCCTTCCTTGCTTCCTTCCTCCCTCCCCCCTTCTTTTTTATTCATTCTTTTTTTTTTTGGTCTTTTTGGGTCACACCCGGCAGTGCTCAGGGGTTACTCCTGGCTCCATGCTTAGAAATTGCACCTGGCAGGCACGGGGGACCATATGGGGCACCGGGATTCGAACCGATGACCTTTTGCATGAAAGGCAAACGCCTTACCTCCATGCTATCTCCGGGGCCCCCATTCTTTTTCTTTTTGTTCTTTCTTTTTTCTTTCATTCATTATCCTTTCTTCCTCTCTTTCATTACTCTTTATTTCTTCCTCTTTCTTTACTCTTCTTTCTTTCTTTCTTTCTTTCTCTTTCTTTCTCTCTTTCTTTCTTTCTTTCTTTCTTTCTTTCTTTCTTTCTTTCTTTCTTTCTTTCTTTCTTTCTTTCTTTCTTTCTTTCTTCTTCCTTCCTTCCTCCCTTCCTGCCTCCCTTCCCCTTCTTTCTTTTTCATTCATTCTTTCTTTTTCTTTTTGTTCTTTCTCTTTTTTCTTTCATTCATTCATCCTTTCTTCCTCTCTTTACTCTCTTTATTTCTTCCTCTTTCTTTACTCTTCTTTCTTTCCTTTTTTCTTTCTTTCTTCCTTCCATCCTTCCTTCCTTCCTTCCTTCCTTCCTTCCTTCCTTCCTTCCTTCCTTCCTTCCTTCCTTCCTTCCTTCCTTCCTTTTTTCTTTTTGTACTTTTTTCTGCCACATCCATTTGATGCTCAGGGATTACTCCTGATTAAGCGCTCAAAAATTGCCCCTGGCTTGGGGGGACCATATGGGACGCCAGGGGATCAAAACGCAGTCCTTCCTTGACTAGTGCTGGCAAGGCAGACACCTTACCTCTAGAGCCACCTCACTGGCCCCCTTTTTTCTTTCTCTCTTTCTTTTTCTCTTTCTTTCTTTCTCTTTCTTTCTTTCTCTCTCTTTCTCACTTTCTCTCTCTCTTTCTTCCTTCCTCCCTCCCTCCCCCTCTCTCTTCCTTTCTTTCATTTCTTTCTTTCTTTCTTCCTCTTTCTTTTTTCCTCTTTCTTTTTCTTTCTTTCTTTCTTTCTCTCTTTCTTTCTTCCTTTCTCTCTCTCTCTTTCTCTCTCTCTTTCTTTCTTTCTTTCTTTCTTTTTCTCTCTCTCTCTTTCTTTCTTTCTTCTTTCTTTCTTTCTTTCTTTCTTTCTTTCTTTCTTTCTTTCTTTCTTTCTTTCTTTCTTTCTTTCTTTCTTTCTTTCTTTCTTTCTTTCTTTCTTTCTTTCTTTCTGTATGTATGTATTTTTTCTGCCACATCCATTTGATGCTCAGGGATTACTCCTGGCTAAGTGCTCAAAAATTGCCCCTGGCTTGAGGGTACCATATGGGACACCAGGGGATCAAACTGCAGTCCTTCCTTGGCTAGAGCTGGCAAGGCAGACACCTTACCTCTAGAGCCACCTCACCCGCCCCAATTCTTTTACTCTTTTCTTTTTCTTTGTTACCTTTTTGTTTCTTTCTCTGTTTCTTTATTTCTTTGTTTCTTTATTTCTCTTTTTTCTTTCTTTCTTTTTCTTTCCTGCTCTTTCTTTCCGTTGCCTGCCTTCCTTCTTCCTTCCTTTTTCTTTTTCTTTCCTTTTTCTTCTCATTTCTTTATTTTCTTTTATTTTTCTTTTGGTTTTGGGGAACACCTGGTGACACTCAGGGGTTACTCCTGGTTATGCACTCAGAAATCACTTCTGACTTGGGGGATCAAACTATGGTCTGTCCCAGGCTAGCACAGGCCTTACTACTTAAACCACATTCCTTCCTCTCTTTTTCTTTTCTTTTCCTTTCCCTTCTATTCTCTTTCTTTCTGTCTCTTTCTTTCTTTCTCTTTCTTTCTCTCTTTCTTTTTCTTTCTTTCTTTCTTTTTTCTTTCTCTCTCCTTTCTCTCTCCTTTCTCTCTCTTTCTCTTCTCTTCTCTTCTCTTCTCTTCCCTTCTCTATTTTTTCTTTTCTTTTAGGTTTATGGACAAAAACTGTCTGTGCTCAGTGTTTGTTTTTGGCTCTGCACCCTGAAATTGCTCCTGGCAAGCTTAGGGTACCATATGGGATGCCGGAATCTAACCCGGGTCCATTCTAAGTCAGCTGCATGCAAGTTAAGTGCCATACTGCAGTGGCATCTCTCTATCCCCTACATAGTAATTTTTGTATGGGACTTTCTATTACATCTGCACTGAAAATAATTTACATATTCAAGTATTTATTACTAAATCTTATTCTTTTAGGAATTATATCCTTCAGTCACACCAAATTGACTTGTAAATTTAAATGACATTGTTGAAACATTTTCCCTCTTTGTGTCTATGTTTATTTTGGATCTATACTGCTTTTATTTAGTTTTATTTTGGAGGTATAACCAGTGATGCTCAGGTGTCACTTTTGGCTCTGCATTTAGGGATCATTTATGGTGGGATCTCAGGACCATATGACATGCCAGGGATTGAAACTAGTAGGCTGTATGGAATGTGAAAATTTTACATACCAGATTCTCTCTCCATTTTTTTTCAGGGGTTACTCCTGGCTATTCGCTCAGAAGTTGCTCCTGACAGGCACGGGGGACCATATGGGGAACCGGGGGATCGAACCGTGGTCCGTCCTAGGTTAGCACAGGCAAGGCAGGCACCTTACCTCCAGCACCACCGCCCGGCCCCCAACTCTCTCCATTTTTATTTCATCTATTTATTCCATTGAGATATTCTCTGGACTTCTAGTACAAATCAGAACTATTTTTGTTTCAGCATGCCTAAAAGTGCCTGACACTTTACAAAAATATCTGATGAGGTCTTCATTATAGTTCTCTACCAAGTTAATAGAGCTTAAATAATTTATTGGTCACTTCCACTTGACAACTAAGTTTTTTTAAGTTGAATTTATTTTTAAACACTACTGGAACTAATCTTTTTTGCACTTTTTGAACATAAAAATTTTCAGAGTTACAACCTGTGTAAGACAATTGTTAAGTCTTAGAGTGTGCTTATAACCAGTTGCAATGCATATATAAAAATTGTATTTATTCTTTCAAATCAGGAATTTTTGTTTTTATTCATAACATTGCGAAGTTTAAATTTTTAGTTATTTTGAACTTTATTAGTAGATACATTTAATAATAATCATATTTATATATGTAATATAAATTTTTAAGTTTTAAGTATTTCCATATTATTTTATCTATTACTTTAAAAAACAATTTTCTAGCCTAAGAGATAGAAGCATGGATAAATGCTTGCCTTGTATGCACCTAACATGGATTCAAACTCCAGTAGTGCACGTGGTCTCCTAAACTTTGACAAGAATGATCAGTGAGTGCAGATCTAGGATTATACTCTGAGAATAACCTGAGCAGCCAAAACTCATCCCCAAATTTGAGGGTCTATGAAGTAATCCTTGGGGATCCATGAGGCACTCTCATTTGATGTGGTACTGGGTGGACCAGTGGCATTGGGGACTACCTAATAATGATGGATGTAGCATGGAATTCTAAGTATTGAATTCAAGGCCTTATACATTGATATTATATGTTCCAACACTTTGTATTGTCACACAAGTCTCATAATTCACAAAAATAAGTTAAAATTTTGTATTAATCTTTGTTTTACATCGCTCTTATAACATAATTTGTTATATAATGTCCACATTTAGTGAAAATGGGAAGGAAGGAATTAGGGAAAGGAGGAATGAAGGAAGGAAGGAAGGAAGGAAGGAAGGAAGGAAGGAAGGAAGGAAGGAAGGAAGGAAGGAAGGAAGGGAAGAAGGGAGGGAGAAAGGGAAGAAGGGAGGGAGAAAGGAAGGAAAGGAAGGAGGAAGTAAAGAAAGAGATGGAGGGAGAGAAGGAGGGAAGAATGAAGGGAGGGCAGAAGGAAAGAAGAAAAGAAGGAAGGAAAGATGGAGGAAGGAAGGAGGGAAAGAGAAGGGAAGGAAGGGAGGGAGGGAGGATAGAAAAGAAGGAGGGAAGGGAGGAAGGAAGGAAAGGAGGGAAGGAAGGGAGGGAGGAAGGGAAGGAAGGAGGAAGGGAGGGAGGAAGGCACACTGATGTAGCAGTTTGGATTTCACAAAGAATATAGCTTGTTCCTCTTTTTTTTTTTTTTTTTGGTTTTGGTTTTTGGGTCACACCCAGTGATGCTCAGGGGTTACTCCTGGCTATGTGCTCAGAAGTTGCTCCTGGCTTGGGGGACCATATGGGAACCGGGGGATCGAACCGCGGTCCGTCCTAGGCAGCGCAGGGAAGGCAGGCATCTTACCTCCAGCACCACCGCCCGGCCCCAGCTTGTTCTTCTTAAAATAATTCAGATTTTAACATATTTACTAAAATTTAAGTCGATTTAAAAATATTTGAAATAACATCAATGTAATCATTGCACACGATAAATTAGTGTCAGAATTTAGATAAGTAACAATTATTTAACATGAAAATTAAGCATAATAAAATATCCACCACATATTAAGTAGTTTAAGTTAACATCCCATAGTTATCAAATAAATTAAAAAATGCATATTAATCCTGACTCTATTATGTTAAAAAGTATATCCTTTGGACAACAGTCACATATAAATATATAGAACCGCACTTTAAACATCCAAACATTTTTATGATAATCCAAAATGAAAAACAAACAAAAAACAAGTTCTGTTTGAACAAGCTATGTTATACTTAATCTATATATTAATCTCACACAAAAATAAAGTGTTCTGTTTGATTTTAAAGACAGCTTAAGTATTCTGTAAAAAATTAGGAAGCAAATACAAAGAAAAAACGGGTTAAAGACTATTATAAATATAAAAAAAACTATTCAGCTGTTTACTTGGCCTTAATTAAAGGGAAGAAATAAAATTATATATACAGAATATAATATCATCTTTCCATTTCCTATATTTCATTACGAGACTATTTTATATTACATATAAAAGCATATAATGACAAAGAAAGTACTTAACAAATTTGCTTCCCAAATTTAGGTGCAAGAAATTAAACAAAGGATGATATAATATGTATTCTTTGGGAGGGAGATTTAAGCGTGGGCCATACCTAGCTGTGTTCAAGGTTTGACCCTGTTTCATTGTTCAATGATTACTCCTGATAGTGTTCAGAGGATTAAACATAGTGTATGGGATTGAACCCAGATTAGATGCATGGATGGCAAGTGTCCTATTATAAAATAGCTTTTTGACTCTGATAGAAATATATATTGTAATGGGGCTCCTACTTTCGAAACATTATAGCTAAAAATAATAGGTTGTCTATTAATTATCGATTAGATTGCATGGTATAAAAGATTATAGGGAGTTTTGATCAAGTTATATCATGTATATGTATGTAAAACTTATTTTAAAAATTTTGGATTATAAAATTATAAATTTGAATGTATAACATTTTATTAATCTACAGTTTCATAAAATTTACAAAAGTTAATAATAAAATAAAATTATGCCTTAAAGTTAAAACCTCTATATATTTAACTTGGTATACACATTGTTATTTGAGTTGAAGTCATTTTCAGCATTTCATGTTATTTAAATTTCATTGCAAGAGATACAGGATAGTGGTAAACTCATTTGTATTGCATGCACATGACCCGGATTCAGTTCCTGGCACCACACACTCTAAACTCACCAGGAAATATAACTGAGTGTACAATCCAAGAGTGATGAGTGTAGTTAGAAAATATTATAGAAATAACTACATTACAAACTGTCATAACAATGTGAATGAATGAGGGAAGTAGAAAGCTTGTCTAGAGTACAGGGGGTGTGGGGTGGGGAGGAGGGAGATTTGGAACATTGGTGATGGTAATGTTGCTCTGGTGAATGGGAGGTGTTCTTTACATGACTGAAACCCAACTACAATCATATTTGTAATCAAGGTGTTTAAATAAAGATATTAATAAAAAATGTATGGTAAAAAAGTCCCACAAATTCCAACACAACCAGTTTCAGCCTAAATCAAACCAAACCAAAATAATAATAATAATAATAGTAAATGTTTAGCAGGAATCACAAAGTTTATTATTTATGATAGAATTATTCGAGGACCCAGATAAATAGTGTCCACTTACAACTAATGAATTGTGACAGAATGTCTCCCTAAATTGTTCTAAAATGCTTTCATTTTTTAATAACAAGGAAGATTCAGAAATTGTCTTTCAATTACCGCAGTATGCTTCGAATTGTAGGAATAAGATTATCGAAGGTCTCGTCGTTATCATCAATCATCCGTAATAGAAAAAAAGAACGCAGGGATGTTAAGGGTGACATTACTAATCTGCCAAACAAATAAGGGAGACTGATAGATAATTAATTAATCAAGTAAGATTGCATGTTAAAACACTGTGGAAGGAAGTCATCTGAATTCTTCACATTAGAAAACCCTCATTTTGCCACTTCTCAAGGACACTCATTTTATTTCTTACACACAAACCCAGCCACACTGACCTGTCAACCACCTATAAATGAACATTTTCTCTCTCCCTGTTTCTTCACTTTCACAAGATATTTATCCCAAGGACCAGAGTGCTAGCATAGAGGTAGGGCATTTGCCTTGCACACAGCTGCCCAGGATAAACCTGGGTTCGATCCCGTGTCTCAAATGATATTCCAAGCAACCAATGATTTCAGAGTTCAGAGCCAGGAGTGATCCCTGAGTGTCAACGGATGTGACCCAAAACAATGGGGATTTGCTACTGTATTGCTCTTTGTGCCCCAATGCTCTTAGAACTTCATCCCACTTTTCAAAATCTTATTACATCATGTGTAGATTAATATGAGTACATCTACTCATTTTATGGTTAGTGTTAATTTTTTTGTGGGTTTTTTTGGGGGGTCACACCTGGCAGTGCTCAGGGGTTAACTCCTGGCTCCATGCTCAGAAATTGCTCCTGACATGCATGGGAGACCATATGGGACACCGGGATTCGAACTGATGACCTTCTGCATGGAAGGCAAACGCCTTACCTCCATGCTATCTCTTTGTTAATGGTTAGTGTTATTTTTTATTTAGCAATAATTTTATTTAGTTATTTAAAATAATATATGTTTATTTTATTTAGAGACAGAAATATCCAGAAACAGCGTTTGGTCCAAAGAGATGTCAGACGAAGTTTGCACACTGTAAGATCTATGTCTTTACATGTAGGGTGGTAGTAAAATTACAAAGTAAAACTATAAACCTACAGTAAATGTATAAGAAAATAAAAGGCCACGTGATGTGACATTGAACCTAAAATGGAAGAAGAATGTTATACTCAGAATTCATTCTGCATATGATTCTATTACCCAACAAAAAATTCAAAGGAGTATGAGATATCTAAATGAAACCTTATTATATATTGATGTTGCATTTTGCTAATAATACACTTTTTTATATATTATATATTTATTTTTTATTTTGGGGGGGTCACACTCAGGGTATACTTCTGGCTATGTGCTTAGAAATCATTCCTGGGGCCCGGGAGATAGCATGGAGTTAAGGCGTTTACCT
>PVKC010011410.1:0-24700 GCA_004027635.1 Crocidura indochinensis
TATACTTCCTATTTTTCCTTTAAACAGAGCACTTACCCTGTTTATCTCCTTTACCCATTTTCCTCTTAACCTGAAAATATAAATATCTTATCCCCACCTAAAATAAAGGGTTATTGAAGTTATTTCCCTTGACGTGGCTTACCGGTGGTTTTTGAATCTATAAGCTCTCTACTTGCATGGGATTTGACATCACCAGCTTCACTTATATAGGACCATGGGGAAATGGTGATTCTGGTTGATGGAGGCAGCAGGTGTGGCTTTGGCAGGGCAGGAGCTTAGCCTGCCCTCTCCTCCCAAGATGGCCAGCTTTCTGCCGAGTGAGCCGGTGTCCCCATGGTCTTTCATGGTTCATTTTACATCTCCCAATCAAGAAAATAATGAGTCTATGGAGCAGGCCCGTTTCGAACAAGGCAAGTGTGTTTGTAGGTGTGGTTATGGTTGCCAGTCCTCCTGGAAGAAGAAAGATGCAGAGGGAGGATATTAGTAGCACTTGCTCCAAATAGCCCTGGTGAGATCAGATCCCCAAACTAGCATATCTGAAGGTTGGTCATATTAGTGTCCCTGAAAGGAATCATAGAGGGCCAATGATGAGACAGGGCCATCGGAGCAATGACGATTTTGAGTGATGGAGGTAGCAGTTGTGGCTTCTCCAGGGTGGGACCCATGATCTTTCACATTTCAGTTTATATCTTGTTCAAGAAAATAGTGTGTCTATGGAGTTGAACTGATTCAAACATGGTAACTGAATTTTGGTTGTGGTTCTACTCCTTCCTAATTCATTGTTGCATGCTCATTGCATGAGATTTCAAATCTATCAGACATCTAGTTTGTGTTACTTTGTTATAGCAGTATTAACTAACATACACACTACCTCATACTCCTGATGAAGTCCAGCTTATATTCCTATACATTTTTCTTGATTAATTTTTTGGGGGGTAAGGTATGGTACATAGTCAGTGGTGCTCAGGGAGCCATGCAATGCTGGGATGGAACCCTGGAACTCGATGTGCAAGCTGTGTGCTTTATCACTTGAACCGCACTTCCCTACTCCTACTCCCAACATTTTATAACACTGTACTATAATACTTTTATTTTGGTATGGAATGTACCACAACTCACACTCTTTTTTTCTTATTATATGAAGTCCAACTTCTCCAATGATATTTTGCTTAAGTGTCTCTTCTTCTGTAACTCATGTCATTCCTTCCCAAAGTGAAATTGATGTATTCTTCCTATGCCACGGCTGACTGGGATTTAACCAACAAACAGCACATAGTAAAATGCAAATACCTGCCTCTCTGACTTTACTTTTAGAATGCAGGTTACACATTTTGATGCATAATAGAGTTGCCTACACTGACTTTAAGTATTGATAATCTGATGCTACCCTCAATATTTTGATGATGTAGAGAGTGGGACTTCAACATCAGTGGTTACCAGGTCCTGGGTGATTCTAATATGCTATGGAGGATAAAAGGCACATAGGGATTGGGCATTGGCCTTCTTCTCTGTTGTGCTATCACTGACACTACCACCACCTCTTCCACTACTCAACTGCTCACCCTCTCCATGTGAGTAACCCCAACCAAGGGCCCAGATCCTCTGCCTGGTCTCTTATACTCAATCTTTTCTGGGTGTGGTTTGGTTTTGATTTGTTCTTTTATTTTAATTTGTTCTGATTGTGCTCAGGGCTTTAGGCTCTGTACTCAGGATTCACTCCTGGGGGGTTCAAAGGACCATATGGGAAAAATAGGAACAAACCTGGATCAGCCACATTCTATAGGCAAGTGCCCGCCCTAACCCCTGTATTATTACTTTGGCCCCTCATTTGATCTTTTCATCTGGCCTCATAAAAGGTACCTGAAATGAGCCTCCTACAAAAAGCCATTCTTAAAGGACTCAGCCATCTCAAACCACAGTGTGATTGGGAAACATATAAATATGTTACTAGTGTTTCAAAACAAAAATTGCAAAGAGCTCATATTAAATATCAACTTCTCTACCTTCTAATATGTAAGGCAATCTCCTTTCTTCATCTAAACAGAGAACATGGAAAAGCGTCCCATCAATCCAGACAATTTTACTCCCACTTTATGCTTTCTCCCTAGAGGAAATACAGAAAGTAAATGAAAGGCTATATTTATGCTTTCAAAAATGTTTTTAACAAATCATCCCTCACTAAAAGTAGAATCTTGGATAACTTTGAATCTCCCGTTTTCCTTCCTTGCACCCCCACTAGGGTGTTCTCATGTATTGTGTCCTCAGAAGTTTTTCTTCCATTTCTCTAAATAAACACAAAAGAGCTCTAGCTTTCATTTTGTTCTGGGGATACAAATTAATGCATATTCCTTCTACGAGTTAATAGTATATACACACAAAGCTCACCAAAGGAAAGAGATTGATAATCTCACCAGTAGGAACTAACAATAGTAATATTTGGGCTCTTAAATGACCTTAAATTTTTTTACTTCAACTCTATAATAATTCTTTTTCTGATTAGAAACACTGTAAATAAAAGTTAAATAAATGGAATAATATTGGGTATAAACATCAATAGTAAAACTCGAATTGGTGGACCTCGAGGACTTTCTCAATCCAGGGACATTTCTTACCAAAATAATTCTTTCATACAAACTCTACCAGGGGCTCGAGTTAAAGGGCAGCTATTTGTAGAACTTGTTGGTTCCATTAGATTAGAACCACTTTAGAATCATGTTCTAAAGCTAATGAGAAAAAAATCCTAAAGGACATTAACCCCACAGGGAAGATGATTGAATAGATGGCCACACACATGCCTGCAAAAGCTCATGGCAGTGAACCTACAAAGACATGAAGATGTTAGTAATAAAACTAGATACATTTTAGATTCCACATATTTCTGGATCTTATTACAAGACTGCAAGTAAGAAGAGAGCAACAGATAGCAAAAAGTTTTTATAGGTGAATATAAAAAAATTAAAAAAAAAAGTAAATGACTGCTTTTTTTTTTTTTTTGCCCCAAATTGGCTATTAACAATTTGATGCTAGCACAGAGTCAAGTATGAGCTACATGCTGACATCAATGTGTTAAAGGGGCTTCTGTTTTGGCTTTTGAACAGGAATGATCAAACCAGAGGCCACAGACCAAGTTCAGTCACTCTCATCTGTTCAAGCATTGGCTTTAGAACTACAATGGCAAAATGCAATAATATGACATAATAATAAGAATCCATTTAATAATAATCCATATAGCTCTCAAAGCCAGAAATAATTATCATCTGCTTCTTTGTAGAAAAATATGCTGTTCTCTGACCAAGAGAATTTCCTTCTAGTTCTAGGAATGCCCACATTTAAATTTTCTGTTGTGCATTTTGTTCTTTCCTGGTTGAAACTTTTCTTCATGGAAGGAAGAAAAAATGTAGAATTCTCACTCCTTCACTTAGGGTTAGGCAAGTTGATTTCAAAGTTCAAGATTGTTCTCTTTAGATAGTGCAAAGGAATAGGAAGGAACAAGATCCAAAAAACATTAAAGAATTAACCTTCTTCATTGTCATTTCACCCTCAGCACCATAACAGAAATGTTCTTTTCTAATCTTATGCAAGAAACATAAAGGTTGAATTATGGCACTAAATGAGAAACATTACACAAGAGTTAGGGGGAAAAAGAGGTTTACAAAATACAAAACCTTCCATGAGGGAGCTGAGCTGAAAAAAATACCATAACATGTTGGCAAAATGCCTTTTCTCTGGAGTCAGACAGTCATGGGTTAGAGTTCTACTACCAGCTGCTTGACCAGGGGCAACTTAAAATACCTCTTAAAACCACATCTGGAAGTAGAAATAATAATAGTAACCTCCTTTTCTTAGAATTGCTATGAAAGTAGATTAGATAATTCCAACAAAGTATTTAGCACAAAACTCAACACATTAACAGTGTTCAGAAAATGTTAGCTGCTATTACTGTGAAGGCCTCCCTCCAGAAGTGTTTTTATCATTGTAATTTTCTTAAATGTTAGCTGAGCCTGAAAATCTTTAGGCATTTAATAAATAGCAGTAATAAAGATCTAGGTCATAGATTACTTAGATTAATGGAGCATTTTAGAAACTACTGTGACTAAAACCATGTGAAGAAAATATTTTAAAATATACCCACCATGAACGATTGTATGTGTATTTATAACCAAAAAAGAGTTTATAAAAAGACCAGACAGTCGTATGAACATTAAGTAGAAATAAAAAAAATATGATTGGACTTAAACACAAAATCCAAAGCCAACGACAACAGAATAGACATTCAATCTACAACATGCTAGACACAGAGGGAACCATTTATACTAGCAGGCCAGTGGGACAAAGGGATGCATGCTGGGAATATGCTGGGTGGAGAAAGGACAACATTGGTGGTGGGAATGCCCCCCTGATTCAATGTCATTATGTACCTAAAAAATTACTGTGAAAGATTTGTATTCCACTTTGATCAAAATAAAAATTAAAATAAAAACAACTAAAAAATAATATATAACCTTTTTATACAGCAAGATTTTCTACTTTATGGTGGACATTTTGTTAAAAAATAATTTTATAACTCACCAAAGAGTTGAGACTCCCAATTTGGAAACTATACACATAGAAACATCAAACTGAAAGTTCTGAGGCATGAATGTCTATTGTGTATAACATAACCATGTGGCCTTTTGTTCCTTAAAAAATAGCTTATAAGTACTATTAGCCATTCCATTTTTATTTGTTCTATTTCTATGTCTTGCATGCACAATGACATCCTTTGAAGTCAAAATAAAATTTTATGTTTTCTTAGAATCTTGCATCATTTTCTATCATTGTAGTGAAAACAAAAGAGCACTCAAAATTGTTTTTAGGTACAATTGAATTTACATTTGCAGAAAATTAAAATAATTTGTTCTGTCTTCCACAGGAAATTTCATAACAAAAATTATAGAAGATGGTCAGATACTGAAATGATCTCTCTTTTGAGGTCTGTGACTGAACGTGAATATTGCTCAGAGATGAGGCAGTGAGCAAAGTACATGAGTAAAGCAGCCAGGCCTACTTGTTTCAATCTCCACCTATCCCTCATGACTGCTCCTAACAGTCCCTAAGGGTTAGATACCAATGGCTTATATAGCAAGCTGAGATTTTTTTTTTGTTTTACCTGGACTTCTACCCTGCTAGCAATACTCCTTTTTGGTTTATTCCGAGCAGGAGGCCATATGATGCCAAGAATTGAAGTAGGCCCCCAGTAAGACAAGTACTCATTCAACCCAGTGAGCCACCTCTCTGGCCCACAATACTCATCGTATGCTTTCTAAACTTCAGTTTCTTTTGTCACTGGCAAAAACACAGTTCATATGAGTCACTTTTTCTAAGTGACTTAATAAGAACTGCAAGATCATCAAGATCTTCAGAAAGGACTTCAGAGCAAACCCAAGGTCCAGACATCCATCTACCTATGATCTAGAGCCTTTAGACCAACTGACAGTGGACAGGCCTATGCCAGATGTGACCCACTTTCAGAATTTGATAATTTAAATTTGTGCACCCCTTCTGTTGGCTACAACTGTAAAAATACTTTACTTTTTCCTTTCACCTTTTCTGAGCTACTTAGTACAAATACCCTCAATTACATTAACCCTGACCCTCAGGTGATTTATGTTAAATTGGCTAATAAAGATGGAAAGGAAAGCAGTAGAAAAAGAAAAGCTTGGCTGACTCAGAAAGATCCAAAGATCTGATCAATAACCATCAGCGCTGAAATGCACTTTGTCTGATTTCTTTTTCTTTTTAATAATTTTTATTTTGACCAAAGTTTTGTCTGATTTCTTGTGTGAAACTACAAGCTGAGACCCCACAGAATTAACCCCACACCTTCCTCTACTGAAATTTTCTAACAAGCTAAATATGAGCATCCAGGAAATCTACCTAAGTTTCAAATTTTTAATCCTTTGGTTGAATTTTTTTAGATAGACAAAGCAATCTCAAACAAGCTAATGATATTTCTTTTCTCCCTTCTTTTCTCCCTCCCTTTTCTTCCTTCCCTCTCAATCATTCTTTCTCCTTTATTTTTCTCTTCTTTCTTTCTTTCATACAATTTGCTGGAGTTTATGACTTTTCTTCAATTAATGATTAGATAAGAGACTTCTTTTTAAATTATTTTATTTTCCCTTATAAAATTTCAATTAGCAGAATTCATCACTGTTTTGGGGTACATAACTGAGTTTTGTACTCAAAGTCAAGGTCAGGGTACAGAAAATTCTTATGTGTAGTTGCAATTAAAGGAAGGTAGCCTGAGTTCAAGCCCCTTGTCCTTTTGTTATTTTTGTATATGTATGACTCTAGAAATTTGCAACACTCTACCTAAGCTTCGGTTTTTGTAAGAGGAAAATGAAGCTAATAATAGCATATTACTCACAGTCTCATTGTGAGGATTACATAAGGTAATCATGACAAACACTTAGCATCCCTGATTCTAGACAAAGCATGCAATAAACATTTCTGTTATTATTATTATTGTTATTGTTGTTGTCGTGGAGTCCTCCTCCAAAACCGGAGCTTTGAATACTTATGGAAGAAGTTTCTACATGAAGAAACTTCTGGAGATGATGGAGGTGAACTGTTTCACTAGTGTCTGCATATGCTCAAGTCACTCCAGTTTTATACATAATGATTATGTAAATATAAATAGAATGTAAATATAAATTATGTAATATAAATAGAATGTAAATATAAATAGATCATGTAAATATAAATTATGTAAAGATAATAAACATATAATATATTAATATGTAGCTATATAATATATTATATAATATAATGAATATATTATAATTAATATGTAAAGTATGAATTATGTGAATATAAATGAATTTATACATTATTTATTATATTTTTATATATTATGCATCATATTTTAAAAAATATTCATTGCACCTTCCCCTTCTGTCTGAAGACACAGCAGCCTACAGCCATACCTGACACCCTCTAACATAGAAACAATTTAGCTCCACAAGTAATTTTAAAAAGAATGGTGAGCAGCTGAATCTTCTTAGGTAGGACTAGATTGAGGGGTCAAAACTTAGGGGGCCTTCCTAGAACTAAGAGTGGACAAATTTACTCCTCACCAACCAACCACCAGAAGATCCTTTACCCACAACTGCCATCTTCCAGCATAGAAATAGCTCAACTCCATAACTATTCGCAAAAAGAACTTGATGCCTCTGAACCTTCCCAGGTATATCAGCCCCAGGTTGAAAAAAAAAAACTAGGGCCTTCTGGGAATGGGGCAGGCCAATTTCCTCTCCTGCCTGAAGGCATAGAGCAAGAAGTCATTCCCAACATCTTTCAACATAGAAATAACCCAGTTCCAAAACAGAATCTCATCAAACTTCCAGGACACCAAATCATTCCATCTCTATAGTTCCTAGACCATGATGCCACACATGCCTCCAAATTTTGTGACAGACTAAGTAAGTGCTGAGAAAATCTAATGGTAAATTTGTTTTGAAGACCACTAAGTTTAATGAGCAAAAACAATAACACAGAAGGCTTACCTAGTACCAACTAGCCCAGTAAATCCTCAAACAATGACTACAGAAACACCACTGTGAGATGTAATAATTATATTTTATTGATATATGTTTTGATAATTGTATTTGCTTTTGTTTTGTAACTAAGAGTATGGAGTAAATTTGTGCTGCTAAGGGGGGTACACTGGGGTGATGGTTGATGGAAACTGAGGACATTGTTGGAGGGTAGGTCATACTGGTGATGGGACTGATATTGGAACATTTAATGCCTGAAACAATATATTATGAACAACTTGGTAAATCACAATATTATAATGTTAAATGTATATATATTATATATAACTCACCTAAATAAAAATTATAAAAATAAAAAAATAAAAAAAAATAAATCTTAAAAATTGTGCTGACCCAGCAATACCACTCCTAGAAATATATCCTAGGACCCACAACCAAAATACAGAAAGGTCCTCTGCATTCCTATCTTCATTGCAACAATATCACAATAGCCAGAATCTAGAAACAACCAAAATGCCAAGAACAGATGAGTGAATAAAGGAATTGTGGTACACTATGAAATAATACACAGACGTTAGGAAAAATGAAGTCATGAAATTTACTTATACGTGGATAGATCTGGAGAGTATAATACGAAGTGAAATGAGTCAGAGGGAGAGAAATAGATGTAGAACAATCTCACTCACTTGTGAGATATAAAAAAAGTGTGATATCCCATGAAAATATGCTTCAAGAGGGGAGAAACCCTGAATCTCATAGGCCACGGGCATTCCCTTTATTCCCCAATACTTACTGTGCCTATGCAAAAAAAAAAAAAAAAAAAAAAGTGGGGCTAACACCAAACCCTGCCACTCCAAGCACTCCTTTTTTCTTGTTTTGTTTAGTCTGTTTGTAATATTATTTTCTTTCTCTTTTTCTGTCCACTTTTTTCTTTCTTTTCTACTCATGTGGATATTATTTGGTGTTTTTTTTTGGTTTGGTTGGTTTTGGGTTTTTTTTTTCTTTTTTTCTCTCTTTTTTTCTTTTTTTGGTAGCTGCTACCAATTTTTTCTTCTCTTTTCCTTATCCTTTTTATCTCCAACAGAATCACATAACCTGAATCATTCAACCTAATAAATTGAGGAGTGAGGGGGGAAAATGATGATACCAGGACCAGTCATATGAACATGTAGTGAAAATAAAAAATGATCAGACTTGAACACCAAATCCAAAGTCAATGACAACAGACTAGATACCCAATCTACAACAAGCTGTAAAGTGGAGACCAGTTACATTAGTATTCTGGGGGTGTAAAGGAGGGAGATATGGGATGCATGCTGGGAACAGGGGTGGAGGGAGGACAATACTGGTGGTGGGAATGCCCTTTATTCATTGTCACTATGTACCGTAAATAATTCTGTGAAAGACTTGTAATACACTTCGATTACAATAAAAATTTGTTAAAAAACATGTGATATTAATGTCCAAAGACAATATATATAGTGATGAGGGCCAGGAAGAGCAGTCCATAATTGGAAGATTGCCACAAATAACAGGGAAGTACAGTTAGGGGAGAGAAGGGACCACTATGACAATGATAGCTTGAAATGATCACTCTGAACAAGAACTGAATGCAGAAAGGAGACAAAGTGATCTGCATTATATCCCTTCAATCATTAAATTGCAATCAATAGTGTCTAAAAGTAAGCGAGAAAGAGAGAAGAAAAATGTCTGTCACAAAGGCAAGCAAAGGCAGGGAGAGAGTGGGAGGGAAACAAGGAATGGTTGTGGGAAATGTGCACTGGTAAAGGGTGTTGTACATTGTATGGCTGAAACTCAATCATGAACAACTTTGTGACTGTGTATCTCACAGTTCAATTAAAGAATTTATTAAAAATAAATAAAATGGGTCTGGAGCAATCATGATGTGGGTTGGACCTTTTGTATGTGACTACCCAGGTTGAATGTGACTACCCCTTTTGTATGTGACTACCCCAGCATCCCATATGGTCCTCAAGTCTGGCAGGAGTAATTTCTGAGCATAGAACAAGGAGTGCTTACATTCTCACATGAATTGTGGCCCAAAATTAAAATAAATAAATAAATAGATAAAACATCAAAGAAAAGGAAGAAAAAATTGAACTAAACTACATGAAAACATGGATGAAATACTTATGGCATTAATTGTCATTAGTGTCTGTGCCATTGATAGGAATGTCTATACTTCTATGGGGGGTGGGTAGACAGAGGCCCACCAGATGTATTTCCTGGCATGGATGGCTATCTGTATGCCCTCAAGAAATTTCACCAAAAGGCCCACTGTGGAAAACTGCATGGAGAGTTGGGGAAATTCCATAGAGAATTTTTTGAGATTCATGTTATGGTACTGATATTACATTTCCTTCACATTTATTTGGTCTGTTCTTTCTTTTGCTGTGCATAATTACAGGCAAAAATATAGCCTCGATTAAATTTCTCTTTCCCTGAAAGATTTAGCATCAAAAACAATTTATTTTCTCCTTGTCTTAGAATGCCAAAGCAGTTTGTAACAGAAGGGATTGCTTTACTTCAGGGACTTCCCCTAGACACTTTGAATACTTGCTAACTAATCTACACTCCAAAAAGGTTTGGCCAGAATAGCATTGGGCTATTGAATTTTACTAGTTATAAATACTGTACCCCTTTCATATAAGTTTTGCCCCTGACCTTAGGAAGTTAGTCATTTGTTATAAGCCCCTAGATCTAAAAACCTGTTCCCTTAGGAAAAGGAAATTTGTTAAGGAAACCTGGCTTCTTACTAATCTCTTAATTTACATCAGTATGACAACTAGGGTCAGGCCAGAGAGGAACTACTTTGAGATGTTAAAACTTACCTTTCTTTTATCCTCTAGGCTCCTAACTGAACTGTATTTGATTCTAAGATTGCAAACCACCTAAAACCATGGTTATTGTTTTAAGGATCAAACAATGTATGCTGATAAGTTTCTGTATTTTGCAAAGAAACAAAATGTGAGCATTCTTTTTTTTTAACTTGCAACTGGCAATGTATTCCTTATAAAAAATTCTTGAGTCTGGATATTAAACTTAGAACAATGTTCTCCACACACATTTGTGTGTGCTCTCTTCATATTTCACCACCTTTGCATCCACTTTCAAGAGGACTCAAAGAAGCCCTCCAATGCATCTGGAGCACAAGAGCTAGTCAGTGACACAGACACTAAACAGTACTATCATTAAGTGTTCAAATTATTAAACATTGGTAATGGCCAAAAGCAAAATCCCTGCTCCCTATTTTCCCTGAAAACCCAAATACTAGAGTCCTGAAATCTGGATGGAGAAAGAAAGAGAGCTTCAGAGCAGAGGTTAAATGTTCACTCCCCTCCTATCCATCAAAAATTTCTGTATATGGGAAGTCAGGAGAAGAAACTCAAGATGTTACCAAGTAAAGTGTCCATAATGAAATATCAAAAGTTCTACATGTGGGCTGGGAGAAAACTCAGCAGATCTTGCACCCAATTTGCATTAAATCCCTGGCACATGGGTTTGGTGACCATGTGGTTTCCGAAGCATCTCCAAGGTAATCGCTGGCACGACCAGGCCTGGGTAGCATCATAGCCTCAGGATCTTACGTTGAATCTTTGTCTCGGAAGAGAATTGCTGATGGAACCTCAGGACTCTTGAGACAGTTTGAGAACAAGCCCCTAAAACTAGTCCCAGATGTGATGAATCTGCGCTTCTACAAAGATTTCCCAAGATCAAGAAACTCTAGTCTTTGAAAAGCATGTCATCAGTCTTTGAGTAAAGTTCCATGACTATCCCTAAAGATTTCCCACATCTGCTGGGAGAAGTTCCCACCTCAAGGATCTCAGGAATGGATCTAAGGCAAGGTGAAGACAAGGTTACAGCTAAGCACTGCAGGATGATTCACCCAGACTTTATACCTTGGCCCCTATATCCTGGCGCATACAAACTGAAAACATATCCCCAAGTCTTCCAGTTTCCTGCAGGGTGTCTTGACAGTGGGAATTCTCTAAAGATCCTTAGTATGAGATTAGAAGTTCCAGGAACGTACTGGACTTCCCAACAGTCAGATAATGGTTAGTATTCAGTCAGTTTCAGAAATGGGGAGGGATGGGAGAGGGAGTGAAGCAACCTGGCTGAGGTATCCATTCCATTTCCAATTTATTCATTAGCTGGTGATTGTAAAACCCTCTGAAAAGAGGTTTTCAACCTGTGTAGGTATATCAGTGTAGGAAGGTTTCACAACTTGTTCACAGGTTCACTGCTTTGGTTATAACTTGCTGTCAGAGGACTGGCATGTAGGACAAATGCCCAACCATGGATGCAAAGAGTTTGAAGAATGCTGCTCTAAAACACTGCTCAGGGAGGATCAAAGACGACTTTCTGGCTTGCTTAAAGTAAGCCATCTCTAGTGGAAAAGTGACCTTTATATGTCCCTAGGCCATTTATCTGCTCTTTCTCTGCCCTGAACTGTGCCACAATCTTAAGAAAGAACAATGAAGTAAACAGTGACTTCTGGCTATTCTCTCAAACCACAAAATTAGACTAGGAAAAGTTTTCACAATACAGATGTTGAAAACTGATCAGCTAAGCCTCTTTCCGAAGAAATGGGGCTACAGACATATGTCATAACATTTCCCTGCATTTCCCAGTCTCCAACAATTTGGCCTTCAGCCTTGGAGACCCAGGAGGCTGAGAACAGCAAAACAAGATATTTGCCTCATGCTAAATTCTCATCTCCTACCACTTCCTGTAAATTTGCAGCTGTTCTCTATGCCAGGGAGTTACAAGCTCAAAGCCACATTTCACAGACAGAAAAAGACTCTAGGGATGTGGCTTTGTGAATTTTACTTCCTTAAAACATCTTTCTATTATTTTCAGAAGAAAGTTTTAATAGATAATAAGCCTGGATTTTCTAGTACTCCTAAAATTCTCTCCCACCCCCTCCCAGGAATATCAGTTTTCTCCAAGGAGAGGCATTTGTTAACACATAGACCATTGCCACATATTACAGAAACCCCAGGTTTCTGGTCACTATCTCTTGGTTGCTCCAGGCCATTGTATGATAGACAAAGTCTGCCTGTATCTCAGGACTCAGAGCTTCATGATGGAATGATGAGAAGATGTGTTCAACAGGTGACTGAGATTTTGAGTCTAGATGACTAAGACATGGCCTCGGGTACAATAGGCAATTTAAGAAGTTGAAGAATGTTAAGGAATGGCAATGACAGGAGAACAAATTCATGAGTTCTTTTGACATAGAGTCATTTTAGAGGACAGATATTTATTCTGAATCTAGGAAGGATGGGTCGCATTTGTGAAGTGAGGCCTTCTAAAAATTTGAGCTGGGGCAGATGACTCTGTTAGGAAAAATATTATTTATCATTAGAAGAATGGTAAGAAAAGACTGCAAAATAATTGCTAAAAATTGGGGTTGAAGCCCCTAAAGAACATCATCAGGTTTGGTAAACAGCCCAGAAAAAATGTTTTCAAAATTTTATAAATAAAATGCGACTTTCTTTCATTATAGTACCATCTCTGAAGGAAAGTTAACTTGCCATGGATATTATAGAGAAACAAATAATGTTCTCTCTACCTAAGTCACCTTTGGTAGTCATATTTGTGAAGATTATATTTGAATTTACACCTCATCAAAAACCAGTGTTTTGAACATGCTATAGCTTCCGTTTCATCAAGACTTTCTCATGCACAATTGTTTCCAAACCCCTCATTGTCCTCTGAATGTATTTTAGTTTGTCAATAATGATTTCAAAATGTAGCTTCTAGAATTTTTAAGGGTCATTAAATGTAAGCATACCTAAAAATAATAAAAACAGAAATATCACTCACTTTTTCCTGGAGACATTTTCTTCTAAATACAATCTACTGCCACATTGGATATTTGCAGCAATGTAGCAATCACAATTGATTTGCATTGCCTCGGGTTAAGTTCATTTCAGTTTGTGTTTTCAAAAAAATTATGTTTTTATATTTAGTTATTTGGATGGGTTGTTTTCTGAATAAAGGCAAATTTTACCCCCATTAAATAATACTGGATTAAGATTCTTCTCAATCTAACATTTTGTTCCCATTTTGAATCTAGATTCTGACTTCTCTTTAATCAAAAATTTCCACTTTAAGCTAAATGACGATACTGAAATATATTGCTCCTATATCATTTAGAATAATATTGCTAATGTATCTTTTATTTATTTAGAAAATAATTTATTTTATAATAAAAATGCAAATTATTTTGAAATATTTTAAAATAACTTTATAATATTGAGTATATACTATTACATTATAATCAAAAGTATGTCTATGTTATTAATTTGGAATAAAAATATTAAATTATCCAACTTGAAGACTCTATTTGGGTTTAATGACCTAACTTTCTTTTTGTTGTTGTGTTGTTGTTTATTCGTTTTTTTTCTTTTTTATTATGGACTTTTTATTTAATAATATAATTTTTATTTTAATCATAGTGCCTTATCGTTCATGGCAATATTCCAGGTACATATTTACATTGAAACAGGGGAATTCCCACCACCGAGTTGTCCTCCTCCCACATCCGCTCCCATCCTGCCTCCCATATCCTCCACTCTCCCCCCAGGGACTGCTAGAATGCGTGGTCCCTTCTGTGTCTAGTTTATTACTTAGTGGTCTTATAACTGTTTGGTCTTGGTACCTCCATTACTGCCCCCTCTAATTGGGAAGCGGGACTAGATAGTTCAAGTTTTGTGGTTTTGTTTGAGGAAGAGAAAAGTAATAAAATGGGGTAAAAATCAACTACGCTATGAGCAGAATCATTCTAGAGGCTCTCCTCCTTGGTTTGAGAGATGAAGGGAAAAAAGTTGAAACACCACAACAGTTCAAAAAGAGGTATCAAATAAGATATCCGGTGAGCACTGTAGCAATAAAGATATGCACCACATAATTGCCATGGTGATGAGATAGAAAACATGACAAAGCACAAAAAGGAAGAAGAGAAAAGAAGAAAGAAAAAGTAAATATATAAATAAAATAATGGGCAACTACTACAATATTCATCCCAAAACAAAGAAATGGACAAAAACTAGATAAAAGAAAAAAGATTATTTTGGGTTTTTTGTCTCTTTTTCTTTTAACCCCCCTCATTCGAAATGGGAATCCCTTTGGCCTAAGAGATACAGGGTTTCTCCACCCTTGGAATATATTGTCATAGGATTATCTGTAAACTTCTTTCAAGTTCATTTACTCTCCCCTTGGTGCTTTTGTGGTGTATGGAAGACTTCTGCTCCAATCTGGATGGTAAAAATAGACCTCTATATCTAGAGGTCTCAGTCTGTGCACAGGAATGACCTAACTTTCTAGCTCTAGATCAAAGATTAAGGCTAAAGGGAGAATGAGAATCAATAAAATTGATGATGACAGGAGATAACAAGGGTCACTAAACAACCCACAGCAGTTTAGTGACATCACAATTACTTAATGGCATTGCTTCATAATTTATGATTTGATAGGCATGTGTACCATTCTGAGACTTGACATTAATAAAGAAATAAAAAATAAGTCATTTTAAAGGCCTTTTCCTTTCTTCCAATGATGTTTTCCCATTAAATATAAGCTAAGGAATGGGGATAATTGAATGTAATATTTCATATGATGATTGAGAGGCAGAAGGAAATTTTGTCAATATGTTGATACTTACCTTACAGCTTAATGAATTTATTTGAATTTTTTCTCAATTCTGGTTACATTAAGAATAAGCATAGCTTATTCAGGAAAAATATTCCTTTTGAGCCTCACTTTAATAATTTTGGGTTCCACAAAAGAACATTTTGAGTTTGTTTGCTGTCACAGGTTTGATTTTTTTTTTTTTTTTTTTTTTTTTTTTTTTTTTTTTTTTTTTTTTTTTTTTTTTTTGGTTTTTGGGTCACACCCGGCAGTGCTCAGGGCTCAGGGGTTACTCCTGGCTCCATGCTCAGAAATTGCTCCTGGTAGGCATATGGTAGGGGGACCATATGGGGCACCGGGATTCGAACCAATGACCTTTTGCATGAAAGGCAAACACCTTATCTCCATGCTATCTCCCGGGCCCCAGGTTTGATTTTCTGAGTCTAGTCTGATACCATTTCTGTTCTGACCACACAGACTGACAAAATATAAGACAATAATCTTTTCTCTTTCTGTCAGGCTATCAGAAGCAGCCTGCTCTAGGGCAAGCAGTGAGGGCATTAGATCCAAACAGAACAAAAGGCATGAGGTTGGGTGAAGAGCCCACTATAGGGCAATGATACTTCTCCTCTCTTCTTCTGGTCACTCATCTGGATAGTGGCAGAAATGTTTCAGGTTCATGCTCAGAAATATCGCACTAAGATGACCCAGCAGCAGCTTGCCAAAGGTGATTGCTGACTAGGACATGGAAATTTTCCATAAAATAAATGAGAAAGTTCTAGCTAATGAAAATACACTGATCATTTAGGCTCATATAAGGAAATCACTCAAATTTATCTAGAGAGCTCTTATAATTTTCGAAGAAGTTTTTACAATGATGGGAAACTAAAAACAAGCAAACAAAAATTCTTATAATATTGTTTGCTATAGCATAATGGTATTGAATTTAACCCATTTCTATGTAGTACCAAGGATGCACAGCATTTGAGATATAATTCAGAGAGCTATAAAACACAATGAAATTCATGTCCAGGATCACTTTAGTTCATATGCAGAATTATTATTTTTTTCTTCTTCAATTGTCTTATTTATAAACAGAAATAAAAGGAGGACCTTCCTCAAATATTTGTTAGAAGAATTAAAGTGAGTTACAATATAAAGTGCTTTGTAAGGCATAACCATGTTCTACATAAACATCTGCCATGTTGTTTACTTTTAGAAATGTTATTATTTTTTTTTTTTTGGGTTTTTGGGTCACACCCGGCCGTGCTCAAGGGTTACTCCTATTATTATTATTATACTTTTGCTACAAACATTCTCTGTATGACTGGTTTTACTCAACTCCAAGCTCTATGCTTGACTTATTGTTCTTCACTGGTGACTTTATTAGGTCACGCATCAACACCACTAAATCCATAATTTAGTGAATTAGATAAATAAACCAGCAATTGCACTACAATGTTTATAAGGATTTATGTTATAAGTGCTATGGCATATCATTGGAGAAGACAAGATATCTTTAGAGTTAAGAATCTGACTTATTGGTTCATTTTTGAAGAAGAAGGAATTATCCAGAGAAAAAATAGAAAAGTACATGTGGAACATTTCCAGAAAATGAGATAGATAACATATTCAAATTGATGTAATGTCTGGGAAAGAAATTTCTAATTCCAAGCCCTAGGTGGTTTACTAAGTAATCTAAGACTCTGGCAGAAACTAAGACTTATTTCACTTTACCCATTAGAACAGGTCTCTGATCTCATCTGGGCTTTGACTGACTATATAAATGACAATATCTATCCAACATCACACAGGTAGCAGTGACAAAGAGAATTCAAATCCAATAAAATGTCCCCCATAGCCTATCTCACAACTGCCTTATGGTATCATCAGAAATTGAAGTCTTAAGTGAAGTCCCTCAAGATTGTTTCTCCACCTTCAAAAAATATATGTTCAATCATCATGGAGTAAGTTCTTTGTCATCTTAAAAGAATACAGAAGAAATTCACTTTGCAAGACTATCTAAAAACTCTTAACTTCTGCCTTGCACATGACTAACCCCAGATTGATCACAGACACTACATAATGGCTGTCTCCCAAGCACCACCAGAAATGACCCCCGAGTACACAGCCAAGAGTAAGCCATGAGAGCCCAGGGGATAACTCAGTAGTAGAGACCCTGATTTGCAAGCATTACAGTTAGAATTCAATGCCTGGCACAGCTCACATGGCCTGAGTTCAATCTTAATTGCACTGTTCTTTGGATACCTAATACCCCAACAAAAATAAACAGTCACCTGCACAACCACACATCTGTTAGTGGCACAACCTAAGTATGTGACCCCTTAGACAAGCACCATGGCCCCATACATTAGTACAACCCATCACCATTCCAATAAGAAGAATGAAAAGAGCAAACATTTTAAATACTTAAAAATTTTGGCTGTCTTCAAGTGAATCAATAAAGATTTGAAATGGTTACTGCTTAAATACCCTATAAGTAAAGATAATCAAAACCAACCACATCAACAAAATCTCTTTTATATACTCATTAAAAACAATTTTATAGTAAAAGTAACGTGTTCATAGTGGTATTGATATTTAGGGAAATGGTGATCTGACTTCACACTATGAAGTGCCCAAAGACCCTCAATTATGTCTCCTGATTTTAAGATATTTTTAAGATGGTTTAAGGAGCTCCAAAAATGTATAAGCTTTACATTATTATCTATTCTAATGTTTTACATTCTCACTTATAGTTTTGCTTTTTACCCAAACTACTTTCCACAATGACCACAAGCTCCTGATCATGTTTTCTTTCATTTTAATCCAAAACACTGTCAGGTAGCTTTAAAAAAGCTAGGATGCAATCATTAGTGTACATAGTGCTGTCATTTTTGTGAGGCCTTCCTACAATACAGAAATCTGCTGGCACTGTTTTTAATTTGTCCTTTAATTACAGCCTGAAGTTTTAGTTCTCCAGCTGATTTTATTTAGCAGGAGCTTGTTGACAAATTCAAATGAACACACTTCATAAGAAAGATTCGGGGAAATTGCCACATATTGAAAAATCTCCCCTCCTGTTAGATTATTTATTTGACTCAAGAGGCCTGCTGATTTTACTTTGTTTCTTATTTCTGGAAACAAAATATTAGGTAGCCTGGAGTGAGTCTTTCCAAAGTCAGGCATATGGGTTTTACCTGTGTGACTTCATTTCAAAACAATTAGCTCTTTTCAGATGATTTTGGAAACTAAGTAAATTAGAAAGTGTTCTGCAAATAGGACATCCTGGAGAATGCATGGCTGTTATGAGATCCTCTCAATTACCTTGTCAGTTACTTGATATCAGACCCATTTTATAGATGAGAGTAGACATAAGGCATTTCCCTCAAGTACTTTGTGTCTGACTTTAAGGCAGGCTTAGATCCAGACACAAATTATTATCAGTGCCATGCTCTTACCCACTATACTTACAACTTTAATTTATGAGAAATTGAGAATAACAGGTTAGATATATGAGTTTAGATTTCTAATGGCCTTTAAAACTAGAGAAATAATCTGCCATTTATGTGGTATTTCAGAAAGCATTATAAATTATATTTATTGCTATAAAAGCAATGAGTAGATCATTACCCAAGTAAATGAAGTTATATAAATAATTTTCCCCAAAATCTCTCTCTTTTCAAGAGATGGATGTTCTTTACCAGTTCTTTTTTGTGATATTGGGGCTGGTGACTTGGTTGTCCATAATGCAAATACTTCTTTATCGTAGCCTCTGGAGTATGGGTGTTACATACTGTAATTGAAGCGTCATCAGTTTGACTAACTTCATATGGGAATAGCACATAGATGTTCTTTTCCCATGAGTGTACATCCATTTTCATGGATGCTCAGAAAAGCATCCTCCCAAAATTACCAGCAAAAGTTTAAGGACCAAGGGGGAGAATTCTGTTTTGTTTGTTTAGTTTGGTTTGGGTTTTATTTTTTTGGCAACTAAAACCCCTAAAATTCTCACAGCTCTGCACTCTTGGCTCTGCACTCAGGAATTATTACTGATGGTATTTGAAGGACTATATGGGATGCAATGGATCAAACCTGAATCAGCCATATGCAAGACAAGTGCCCTATGAGTTATACTATTGTTCTGGCCCAAAGAAAGAGTTCTGAATTTTGTCTTATTGGACATGTGGACATAGTAACTACACTTACCTGGTTTAAGTGATCATAACACACTCCACAACCTTTTTTTCCACATGTTCTACTGAATATGGAATGGTTCCCATTTACTAATTGGAGTGTTGAAATTGAATTGAAAGCTATTTATGTTTTTATAATATTTATAATTGAATTATAATGAAGACATATAGTATCTATAATGGAAAGATAATTATAGACCTAATGCCAAAATGTTAATATGTTGTGCTTGGGAAATCAAAAGACTGATCAATGAGATGGATTTATAACAAAATAAACTGGGGACTACATTTGGTGATGTTTAGGTGTACTCGGCTCTGATACTGCTCAGGGAACTATATGAGGTGCTAGGGATTGAAGATAGAAGATTAAATAGTTGAGATACATCATCAACTGAGCACAGTTGAGGGAATAAGTAAGGCAGCATAAGAGACAACTTACGTTCTCAAGAGATTGTATACTCTTTAAATGCAGAATGAACTTTTGGAAATTTATAAGGAAAATAAAACCAAGGAAAATGTCTTTATGCTTGCATGCAACTAACTAACTAACTAACTAAATGAATAAATAAATAAATAAGTTAATATCAAGAAAAATGCTGAGGAAAGAAATTGTAGGTCTCGATCCATTCAATAACGGGATGGGTAAGTTGCATTTAAGAATTTGGCAACAATTGAATATTTATATGTTGAAAGGGAGAAAATAAATTTTGAAAAAAAGAAGTCAAATGCATTGCTCTGAGTTTAAGGGGTTGAAAATAAAGCATCATACTAGAGTTCTGAGGACTTTGAAAATGTTTAGTCAGACTTAATAATCATCTTTTCAATAATGATCACATAAACTGAAGTCATTTGCAATCATTAGAAGTGTTCAAATGATTCCTAATCTGAGTTTATGTCTACCAGGAAAGGATGTAGAGAGAACTGGACCAGCAACATGCCAAAGGGCTGGTTAATATAGGAAGCAGTGGCAATGGGTGCAAAGCCACAGTGACAGGGGAAAGTGATCTGAACAGAACAGTGCCTCAGCAAGTTAGATGAGATCAAACTGGAAAGATGGGATTCTCCATCCCTCACACCAATACCAGCCCTGATAACCCACCACCTGTGGGTCTTGTAAGGACCTAGAGAATCCTGAATTTGTAGGAGAAGGGCATTGTGTGCCTTATTCAAAAAGGTATTGATATATTGAAGCAGCATGATTAAAATAAAGAGATAAATGTGCCATATAAATGTGCCATTATAGACCTTGTCGTACAAAACAAAGTGCTTCACGCTCTGGGGCTGCCACTGAGGAGGAGAGCTCTATTCTGCAGATGGCTCTGCTTCTTTCCAAGACTCCATAGTGAGGATTTGTAACTCTTAGTATGGGTGGCCAATATTTTTAAGCACATTATCATTATTTTATACAGAATGTGCACAGCTTCCTACCCACATTGACTCCACTCCATTCCTGTCCTGGAATAGGATTCACAAAGTCTCCATGTCCTGTTGTTCTGGAAAGCTCTTTCCTTCCTTATACCCTGATAGTGATTATGTAAGCAATAGAAATGTGTGGGTCCCAGAACAAAGTCAGAGCTCCATCTTGTCATTGTGGCCTCAGATTCATCGGGCTTGCAATAGCAGAAACTTAGAAAAATAAGAAAGATATTTCAAAGGCAATAAATGCTAGCACTGCCCTCTGCACCTTATCTCTTTACTTAGATTCTGGGGTGCACTCTTTGTTCTGTTCCTGACATTCACTATATTCAGAAGCAGCTGCACAATCACAAACATAAAGCCACCCAGATTGTTTGAAGAGCTCCAGTGCCACCAGAAAAAACAGCAAAAGCATTCATAGATGATAGCTTTCCCTATTTGTACTAACATATGTGGGGCTGAAGGGGACATATCATTCTCTGCAGTGCCAAGCACTTGGCAGATGGTGCAAATAAGAAAAAAAGAAAAAAACATACACAGAGGGAGCCAAGGTTTGATTTGGGGACTGGGGAATAGGCCAGGGACAAACCGCTCAGTGAGCCTTGCCAATATCTACATACAGGTGAGGACAAGTCAAGAGAATAACCTTTTTACACGTAAGTTATTCCATTTTTCTTTCAAACCTTAAAAACAACAGTACAGTTAAAAACAGACCAAACAATATTTAAAGGTTCCTGCACAAAGCCCAAACTTTCTTCCTCTCTCCTGATCCTCCCTCCCTCAAGATATTCATTATTACATTATTATTATCAATTTGATCTGTAGGCTTTTGACCACACTTTGTTAAAACCAAGAAAATATATGTACGGAAAAAAAAGAAAATATATGTATGAACAAGACCTGGACAGATTACTGTACTAGCCTTTTAAGTGGTTTTATTATTCTCTTCAGAGATTTTAATTTATTTATTTTTTATTTGGGGCCACACCTGGTGGTTCTCTGGGCTTATTCTTGGCTCTGAGCAAGGGGACCCTAAAGAGTGCTGGGGTCAACAAGTAAGGCAAGGGGCCGGAGAGATAGCATGGAGGTAGGACATTTGCCTTGCATGCAGAAGGACGGTGGTTCAAATCCCAGCATCCTATATGTTCCCCCAAGCCTGCCAGAGTGATTTCTGAGCATAGAGCCAGGAGTAACCCCTGAGCGCTGCTGGATGTGACCCAAAAAAACAAAAGAAAAATTAAAAAAAAAAAAAAGTAAGGCAAGCTACCTTCCCTACCTCTATGATTCTCAGAATTATTTTAAAGTGGAGGGTGGAGGAAAATTCCCATCAGTGCTGGCAGTGCAGGGACTATAAGTCACTCCCTGATCCTACAGTGATGAGGACCTGGTACTGAGAATTGAACTTGGGCCTCAAGCATTCAAGATATGTGCTCTGGTTTTCTTATCTCTTTGACCACTCTTTAGGATTTTTTAGAACAGAAAATCCACATTTTTTTTCTTTGCCTAAATTCTCTAGGCATTCCCATTTACTCAGTCTTACCCCTAACCCAGAATGCTGGCCCCCATTTCCTACTTATTTTCCAGTGCACTCCACACTACAGCTGAATGCCAGCCTCCTGCTCATGGTCCTCAAGCACACCAACCACAGTATCTTCAAGCAAGCTTTCTGCTGCCGTTGAATTCAGTTCATTTACTTGGAAAGCAAGTGTTCCATCGCTTTGAGTGATACCTTTTAATATATAATAAATAGTGATATTATGTGAGTTTTGCCTGGTACCAGTTATATCACCAGTACCCAAAATGAAAAAAAAATACATTGATAAAAAGGATCAAACAAAAGTGTAAAGTACCTAAAATTTATCTTTGCCAAACATTCTGAGTTAAGAGAAAGTCACTCTCGTCTCCTTTTTGAGCTGCCTTACTGAAAATCAGAAATTATTGGTGCCCAAATTTTCCTGGTCCAAATGAGCAACAGAGATGAAAAATACTGAAGTATCAATGGAATATAAAAATCCCATCCACCTTCTCTGCTGCCAGTCGTGCCAGCCAGATACCTTTGCTATAATTCATCTTGTTGACTGTTGCTCTTTTTATAACCTTCCCATATTGTTGTTGCTAGGGAAACAATGAAGGCAGTCATTGGATATATCTTGGATGAGGATGGGATTAGAATACTCATGCTGCTGGGCAAAGTTTATTTAGGTTAAGGGTGGGGAGGAAACACACTCCAGGAATTATTGTGATTGCTCTCATGTCTCTAATGGTCTATAAATACACACAACACCGGAGGTTCAAACCTTTCTCCTGGTAAAGTTTAAGAACCTTAGAAAACAATGGAGTCTAGTGGAGGGGGTGGGGAGTGGGTAGGAAGCCTCCTTGCAGGCACTGAGGAGAAATTCATTTCATCTCAGTTGTTAAACAATATGCTGGGTTTTAAAAAATATTTGCAATCCAGACAAATTTCTTTCTCTCCTGACTCTCCAAATCATGGCAGAATTACCCCAATTTGGGCCCCACTGAGTCAGTTAGAATGGCCATTGGATCCTGTTCTTGCCATTTGTTTAGAGACTATTTTCTTGATTCAAGCACTTCCAGATAGAGGGTTTGCTCCTCTCCTAGTATTACAGCACAGAGGTGAGGGTAGAAAAGGAAATCAACAGTGAAAAAGAGCCAATGTGCTGTTACCATGACAACTAACTTGTGTTAAATCTCCATGTAGGATGTCTGAGTGGCACTCATATGTGGCAAATATGGCATTTTCTCACTCACTCAATGCATCTAACAAAATCGAAAGCACCTGATAGGTATGCCAAATGGTGCCTCCTTGAAGAGAGGAGTTGCTTATTTTTGTGTTGGCAGAAAGGTGTAAAGGAGCCACACAAAGAGCCATTGACATAAACCCAGTCCCAAGTGATCATCTATTCTTTTATTTTTAAAGTAACTTTGCATTCTACTTTTATGTAAGCTATAGGACTACATTATTTTAAATTGACATGTACCCGCATATTGACTAATAAAGTTTCCCAATGCAGGTGCCAGAACGATATGGTGCAGATGCCAGATGATTTGCAAAGGGAAGGCATTTGCTTTGCATACTGTGGACCCTTGTTTAATCCCTGGCACTCTTATATGGTGCCCCCCGCACTGTCAGGAGTGATCCCTGAGCACAGAATGAAGAATAAGCCCTGGTCACCATCCGGAGTGACCTTAAAAAAGTAACAGGAAGAAAAATCTAATTCCATCCTTCACTAACTGGAATGCCTACATTAATCTCTTCCAGCACAATGTGAAAAATTAATTGGTGTAGAGGAGAAACAGGGGGAAATGTCATCTGATATAGTGAGTCAGGAAATTTGGAAAATAATGACTTATGGCACAGATAAAATTTAAACTGCACTTAAAACATGAGCTTGTGTGTCTGGAAATATAGTGCAGTGGATAAGGTACTTGTCTTGCATGTTGCTGACATGGGTTTTATCCTATATTGCCCCCCCGAGCACCACTGGGAATAATTTCTGAGCTCAGAACCTGGAGTAACCATTGAGCACTGCCAGGCATGTCCCTAAAACAAACAAACAAACAATCAAACATGAATTTTCTTGTGAGCTACAGAAGAGGAAGCAACAGGAAAGTAAAGAAAGAATTAACTTCAGTTTTCACATCCATAGGAAAGCTTTAATAATCAAGATGAATTTGTGGGGCCCGGGAGATAGCATGGAGGTAAGGCGTTTGCCTTTCATGCAAAAGGTCATCGGTTCGAATCCTGGTCCCCCATATGGTCCCCCGTGCCTGCCAGGAGCAATTTCTGAGCATGGAGCCAGGAGTATCCCCTGAGCACTGCCGGGTGTGACCCAAAAACCAAAAAAAAAAAAAAAAAAAAAAAAAAAAAAAACAAAT
>PVKC010011411.1:0-24710 GCA_004027635.1 Crocidura indochinensis
CTTTTTTCTGGATTTAGTCAGTCCTAAAAAAGCAAAGACAATACTCTTTCTCTCTTTCAAATATGTCCTTGCAGCTGCATTTTCTGGTAATTAAGGGCGTAACCAGAATACTGATTTTGACTTTTTCCCTCCTTTAGAAATAGGGAAACTCTTTCTTTGAGATTTGGCTCCTCCCTTCCTTTAACCTCTAAATACAATAGGAGTCCAGCCTAGAAAGACCAAGTTCCTAGATACTTTCTACTCCCTTCTAATCCTTAGTTTGCATTTAAAGTAAGCTTGCAAAAGTAACCTTGAGTTGTGACTTTCTGTTTTGTAACCTAGAATTTTTACAGTCACATCCATAGCTTAGGTATTGTTACTATTGTACTCTGCTTTGTGATTATAATTATTCTTTACCTCTGGCTAATTTTACCCCTATATATTCCCCTGCTCAAAAAATTAAATTTGTCGCACTCTTGCCAGAAAAGTGTTGACCCCATACATACTGCGCGTGGTATCATTATTTCATATTTCATATTCGTCCGTTCGTGTTACCCATTTTTCTCCCGTGAAAGGACTGTGACCCACGAGAATTGCGGAGGCGCAAGACGTCTGCAACAGTATATCCTGCCGCTCCTTATCATGCTTTCCTGGACAAGTTTGATTCCCATCTCTAGACAGCATTCCAGCATTCTTCATATTAAATGTCTTAAAGTAAACAAGAGGAGCATGGGGTACAGAGATAAAGAGTATACTGTATATACAATACTATGTGAAATCATAGAGGTTTTCTATAGAGTATAAAGTCATAAAGCATTTTTTTTGCTCCATCTATATGGAGGAAATCATACCAAATGAAGGCTTAAACAATAATCAGGACTCATATCATTAAATATCTCTAATTTAACCATAGAATCTTTGATTTTACTGACAGTAAATAGACTGGGAATTATTTTAAGCAAGGGGAAGCTCATGATAATTTAAGTCTTAGAAAACCTTCTTGAAGAAAACAAATTGGGATAAGGAAACAATTTAAGGTTAAATTGCAGTAGTAAGAGTAACTATGAAAAAACTAAGGTAGTATCAACTGAAGATGCAGAATAAAATCTGGGTGATAAATCAAAAGAAAATTTGATTTGATTTATTGATTAGTTCTTTGCCCTATTTCTTCATTTCTCTATGGTACAAAAAAGAAATGGAGGATCATTTTGAACTCTTCTAGTTAGGAATATGTGTATTTAGCTATGGAGGTATACAAGGAATTATTTGGAAAGGGAGGTCATTAATTCAAAATAGGATATGTGGTATTTGAGATCTATGTGGGATATTCAAGTGTATATTTCCAGTAGGTTAGGTCTATAAAAAAAAAACCGGTGTTCTAAGAGTATTGCCTAGAAAAGGTAGATGACTTGCAGATTTATCAGAGTATGACCTCTTAACACACTTTTATAGTGGTCAACATATTAATGAAATAATAAATTTTAAAATATAAGAATTTAGAACTAATACTGCCTGGCAAATGATTGGACAAAGGAAATGTAAGAAAGACATGAGTTTAGAACAAGCTTCAGTTTCTGGTATTGGGGACCAATAAGTGATGATTTCACTGTTTTTGGATAAAGTGTGTGATTCCAAATTTATTTGTAGAGTCTTTATTATATATGAATTACACTGTATTTGGAAATGAGGTCTTTAAAGAGCGGCTTCAGCACAGCAAATTAAATGATGACCAGAATAAAAAAGATACACTATAGACTCGGAGAGGATATTTTCCTAATACTGATTTAAAAAAGGGTTTGACATCTAGGACATATAAAGGGCTGGTATAACGTTACAAGAAAAATTAATAAAGCAATTTAATAAATGGATGGAAGAGCTTCCTCTAAAAAGCACATGGAAGACCGACAGTATATGAAAAATGCTCTATTTTATCTATTATCAGGGAAATGCAAATCAAAACAATAAAATATCTTCTTACATCAGTGAGACTATCATAAATCAAAAAGAACAACCAACCAATATTGGCTTTGATGTGGAGAAAGGAGGAATCCTCATTCCCTGCTAGTGAGAATGTTGACTATTCCAGCCTTTTGGGGGGGGGGCACACCCAGTGATGCTCAGGGGTTACTCCTGGCTATGCGCTCAGAAGTCACCCCTGACTTGGGAGACCATATGGGACACCGGGGGATCAAATTGCGGTCCGTCCTAGGCTAGCGCTGGCAAGGCAGACACCTTATCTCTAGTCCCTACCAGTCTTTTTTCAAATAAAATATGACCACTTCTCAGAAAATAAGGAACTTGACTTCCATATGACCCATTAATTAAACTTCTTGTGTACCCAAGGGCCCCCAAACTCTATTCATAAAGTACATTTATACTGCTATGTTCATTGTAGCACTAATCACAATATCTAAAGTCCAAGAAGAGATGACTGAATAAAGAAGATATGGTATAGGGCTTGAATGATAGTCGAGCAGAAAGGGTGTTTTCCTTGTACATTGTAAAACTTGTTTGATCCATGGAACCCTATATGGCACCTCCAAATCCACCAGGACTCATCTCTGTGTATAAATAGGCCCTGTGTAGACCAAACACCATTCCCCCCCCCAAAAAAAAGTGAAAAAAGAAGAAAATTTGGCATATATATATAATAAAATACTACTTTGTTCTAACAAAATATAAAAGTATGAAACTTATTGCTATATCAATAAATCTGGGGAGTATCATGCTAAATATAGTTAGGAGATATAGATATCTCAGTCATATGTGGGATATAAAATACATATAGATGAATAACAAATACTTAAAGGCATCAGAAACTGAGAAGTAGTCTTTAATAAAGTAGCTTAACTTGCTATTGGGAGAAATGGAAGAGAATACATTGGGACAACAGTGGGGGAAAGGGGACACCTTGGTGGAGGATATAATGCTGGTATGTTTTGTGCATGAACACCTCACATTAACGGTTTTTTGTCATGCCACACACAGCAGTGCCCAGGGTTGACTCCTGCCTCTTTCGGTTTAGATATCACTCCAAACAGAGCTTGGAGTATGATATGGTGTAGTGGGGATTAAACTTGGGTCAATTACATGCAAGCCAAGAACCATACCTGCTGCATTATCACACCAGTCATGACAGTATTGTAAACCACGTAGCATAAATAAAATTAAACAATAAATGCTTAAACAAACTTAAAGGTAGTTAAGGGAAAAAGTCATATGATTGATCTCTAATTCAATATGTTCAAGTTCTTATAAGAAGAGTATATTAAGACCAAAAGATGGCAAAGACGTCTGGAACACATGCTTTGTATATATCTTGAATCTGCAAAATTATGGCCTCTGAGTACTACCGGATATAATCCTGTAAATCTGTGAGCTCTGCTGTGTGACCTTGATTGTTCTCATCACTACAGGACTCAAGGATCACTGCATCCTCAAGCCATAGCATTAGCTGTCTAGTCTGGTTGGCCAAGTATTCTTGGGAGTAACCTCTGGCCCTCTAAGCAATGTTTGGAGACTTCCCAAAGAGGCAATGCATAGAGGAAAAATATCCAGTGGACTCAGAGAAAACTAATCATATTGACATCTTAATCTAGAACTTCAAGCTTCTGTAACAGTGATGACATAATTTTTTATTGCTAGTCTGTAATTTTTGTTATGGCAGTCCTAATAAACTTGGATAAAGCCACCACCCAAGACTGGGAATGTGGAAAAGAAAACAGATTTAGGGAAGGAAATGTTGAAAGAAAATATGTTATGTTGGTTTTGAAATTCCCAATATCTATCCAGATGCAGATGTTTGTGACTGGAATTCAAACAATAGAATGGAATTAAACATCAGGAAACATCGATTATAATAGAGTTTTTTTCGAGGGACCTATCAATGGTGTCTGAAAACTGGTAGACACTCCTGGAAATAGTCAGTCTGGTACTGCAAGCTTGGCAGTTTGGTAGTCAGCCTAACAAACACCGGGAAAGCATGGTGATTATGCTCTATTTCTGGTAAGAAATACCCCTCAGGTTACATCTGGTGATGCTTGGGGAGGTACATGATACTGGAAATCCAATAAATATTGAGCCCAGCTTTTGCTAGACGTATGAGTCACCCTCTCAGCTATCTCCTCATCTGGATAAACTGAGAATAACTAGTACCATCTATGAAATATAAAGTGTGGGCTGGAGATTCAGTACAGCTAGTAGAGCTCTTGCCTTGCATGTGGCTGACCAAGATTAGATTCCCGGCATCCCAGATGGTCTCACCAGAACCATCACAAATTATTCCTACATGCAGAGCCAAGAGTAATACCTGAGCATCATCTTGTGTGCCCCCCCACAAAAAAAACCAACAAAAATATAGTACTGTCATCCATGATAGGACCATAAGTAATATCAATATTGAGGAACAGACTGATGAAGAGAACCTATGACAAGGAACTTACCCAGAGAGGTGCTTAAATTAGCACATTTCTTTATCCTGCTTGATTATCATCACTTAAGCACCTGGTAATCTTCAAGAATTTAATATAGTGACCATGGAAATGTCTTAATTTCAAAATCTCTGATATCGAGTAAAATGCCTAATATTTATTATTCCCACAATAAGCATGTTAAATACAATGGAATTAAAATTAGGACTGTATTCTCTGTTTTTATTTGCTTATTTCTGAACTGTGAAACATGTGTTGCAACTGATCGTTTAAGTTCATAGTGAAAAATTACTTCAGCATGTACTAGGCATGGTCCCCTTTCATATAATCTCCCAGGAAAATAGTTTTCATTATAACCCTCTGTTTTTGCCATTCCAAATAAAATACTGCGCAAAGAAGTTTTACATATGCATATATATATATTGCTATATCTATGTAATAAATTGCAGCACGGGAGCCACCTGGGCTCTGGGCTCCCTCAAGCTCTGGTATGACACATTTGAGCAATATAAATTCAGCTTCTCCTCTGGCATCTGTTAGCTAACACACTCGCATCTCCACCTCAGCAGTGGTAACCATCTTTTCAAGGCAGGAAAAGAATACTGTATGCTGAGAGACCATGGAAAAGAATCCTTCAGAGAACTGTGAGGACTGTCATATTTTAAATGTAAGTTAATTCATATTTTTCCATTTGAGCACATTTATTGTATCACAATGTGAACATTTGAAAGTCAAATCAAAAGTAATTTTGAAGTATGGCTTGCTATTTTAAGAGTTATTGTATACCGTTTTATTCTTTCTTTTCTTTCCATAGGCAGACATTTTTAAATCCAAGAAGATATGTAAATCATTTAAAATTTGTGGATTGCTCTTTGGTATCCTGGCCATAACTTTAATTGTCCTGTTTTGGGGCAGCAAGCACTTCTGGCCAGAGACCACCAAAAAAGTAAGTAACTGCATATTATTATCCAATACTTCTTTTCTGACCTTGGCTGGATTTAATTAGCATTTGACAAATTAATTTAATTCGTGTTTGACTCTGAAAGAACAATAAAACTGGGTAGGGATTTTCTCCTTTTATTTAATTAGCTATTTTAAAGAAAAATTATTTTTCTGGTATTTGAGTTAAAATTAATAAAATGTGGAACTATCCATTTTTCTCTAGTGCTTGGCTTTAAAGAATTAGGATTTCTCCAAGTAGAAAATTTTTATCGTAAGAAAAGTTTCCATTTTCTTTCAATTTTCTGGACAGAAACTTATGGGAAAATAATTTTGCTTCCACTTAAGAAGAAACTACCAAAAATGATCGCAAAGGATTTTCAGTGATTATGTTTCTAGATGAATGCATCTGCTCTGGACTTGTTCCTTTTCAAAGGAATTTTCTTATACTTGAGTCTTCATTTATTTGACTTTTTTAATTAAAACTTAACAGCTCCTCACCAGTGTCAATCATTACTGTTCCAGTGAGACAGTAGCAATACAAGTCAAAAATAAGCAACAAATCATTAATCACAGACATCTCAAAAAGTTTCTGTTATAGAGTGATTTTGATGTAATTTGATTAGGTGTCATTGTTATTAGTATACTTTAATACTATTACTGTTACTGTTTCCTTATACTATTATGGCTACTGTTACTCCTGGACTCACACTTAAGAGGAAAGTTGAGATGTGATCCAAATAAAACCACTGTTTTCCTTTTACTGCAAATTTTATTTTGCTATAGAATTAATAAATTTACAAGCACAGCATAAAGTTTAATGGCTTTACCACATTTTTCTTTCTGAATGTGGGTTACTATAATTGATTTGGCGCCATAAGATGTTCTAATTGATAACAGATGAAAGACAAATTTGATACCGGATAAAAGGAGAAGGCATAAACCCAGAAGGAAGGATGATAGATTACAATGGGTTGATGTTGAGGATTAGGAGCCAAAATAGCAGTAGAAGTGGAGCAGGGGGAAATGGTTGAAAAGTTAGAAAATAGAAAAACAGGGGCTGGAGCAGTAGCACAGCGGGAGGGCATTTGCCTTTCATGTGCTAATCTAGGATGGAGCGCAGTTCAATCCCCAGCGTCCCATATGGTCCCTTAAGCCAGGATCTATTCCTGAGCGCACAGCTGGGAAAATCCCTCAGCATCACCCGGTGTAGCACAAAAACAAAACAAAAAAAAATAGAAAAACAACTAAACACTTGTCTAAAAATAAGTGAAGCATTTTCACCTCTGCTCTTTCTGCTTTATTTTAGTCTTAGTAGCTACTACTTAGTTTTGTGTTTGTGTTTGTGTTTGTGTGTGTGTTGCCAAACATTGGAACCAGAACCAGACACATATAAGGCAAGTGATTTACTACTGAACCACTACCAGCCACTACCTTTTAAATTTACATTGGAAGGAAAATAAGTAGCAAACCACCTTCGTTGCTTCTCTCTCTCTCTCTCTCTCTCTCTCTCTCTCTCTCTCTCTCTCTCTCTCTCTCTCTCTCTCTCTCTCTCTCTTTCTCTCTCTGCTTTGTTTCAGGGAGTTCAGGCATCATACAATGTCTATGGGAGTCTTCTCACTCTTTCATACTTCCTTCTCTCCTCTTCTTCTGTGCCACTATCTATTGAGCCATCTTTCTAGAGAAGCTGTGTTCAAGTTAAGAGGAGGAAAGATCAAGATTAGGAAGTAAAAGGCAAATGTGTAAGGGTAGCAAAACAAAGTCTGATATAATTTGGAAGCTATTAACTAATTCCCAGGGTTATATGTTGCTCACAAATTAAATTTTAGATAATTATAAATAAGTTAAAGGACAATGAGGACAATGAACCCATTGATTTCATCATTGTTATAATGTATATAACTGAATGTGACAGGCACAAGACCTATTAGACTACCCCCACATATACCTGCATAGGTGGAGATAGGTGGCATTTCGTGGTTGATATTGCAAATACTAATCTGATGATTTTTCTAAGTATACGATACTATTTTATTACATGTTATTATAAATGACTGTCTTGAGGACCTTGTTTATGTTTTGTAAGGTGCCAAACCCACTGAGTACACAGTTCCTTCTGTATCCACATAATTTCCTCTTTTGTTTCTCAATATAGTCCTTTTAATAAAGAATAATATATCGCAATTATATTGATTCTTAAATCCAAAATTAAAATTTGCAGCATTCACAAAAGAGAACTATGCTAATGAACATTTAGAAGAATCATATCTCTTGAGAAGTAATATATCTAAGGATATAATTTTCAGCAATGACATTTATAGAAAAAAGTTATTATGAATTATGAAGTGATCCAGTAAAATTGTCTCCTGATAAACGTTTTTCAGCTGTGGGAAGTTTTTTAGATATGAACTAAGGTATTCAATAAGGCAGTTGCAGTTTATTGCTTTTTCTATGTAAGTCCTACCCTTCACCATAAGACCAGATTTGGTCCCTTGCAAACTAAGAAATTAATTGTATAAGTAACTGTTTTATACAGTCTACTATTACTAATATTGCTGCTGCCTCTACTGCTACTATCTATAGCTACTGTAACTACTACCACTACCATCACCACCACTACCTTCAGTTCTCAAAGGACCAAAGAAACCACCTGTTTCTAATAGCTAAGGCTGCCAGTAAAACTGCCTTAGAGCTAATTCAGGAATGATTCCTGGGAACAGCAGTTTGGTGAGTCAAATATGGGTCTGGAGAAGTGTTTCTATCCTCAAGAAAAATGTTAAAGTTGTCGCTGGAATTTTTTACCAGGAGAACAGAGCTTCACCAGATGGTGCCACGTCTGCATTTTAAGCAAACAGTTCCCTTCATTTTCTTTTCTTCTTATGCATTTTGAAACCCCTTGTAGACAGGTTCTTGATGGTTTTGCTTTTGCCCTGGGGCTGACCAAAGGTAGCTCCCATTGACTATGTAGAGCCAGACTCCTACTAAAAATAAGGGTCAAGAAAAGTATGAGTCTTTAAAGGACACTTTTTTCTTTAACTGAAATGGGAATAGATAGCCTATTCCCAGAGTGTAGAGAAATCATCTCAAGTAACCCTGAAGTGTGTCAATCCCCATAGCTGAATGGAATTTGTCAGCAATCCAACACTACATCTGGCAAAGGATGGGGCGATAAACTGGTAACTATGTCGCCAGAAACATTTGGTGACACACAAATCCACAAAGATTACAAGTGATAGATTTGAGGCTATCATGAAGCCTGGCCTAGGAATACTTTGACTATTTTTATTTGTATCCAAGAATAAGGAGAATGGTGAGGTAAAGGATTGGGGAAACTTTCCAGTCAGCAAGAATCTGTAGATTTTAGAAATGTTTTTCTTATTGAAATGTGCTGCTATGCCAATTTTTTTTTCATAGCTGAGAACTGGTGATTGAAAATGCAGAAGGCTAGTTTCTAGAAGGAGCAATATATCTGCTGTTTTGTCAAAGAAATATTCAAAAGTTCTTTATGTTGCATAGGAAATGTTGGCAATAATATAGTACAGCACATAACTTTTCTGTTCTTCAAGCATAACACTTGATAATCAGCTACTCTGAGCATGTGCTTCCCCTTTGCAGAGTGTACTTCTTTTTTTCTTTATTTAAACATCTTGATTACAAATATGATTGTGATTAGGTTTCAGTCATGTAAAGAACACCCCCTTCACCAGTGCAACATTCCCACTTCTAAAACACACAGTAAAGGATATGGTGGAGAAATGAGCACTTTTATTATAGGTATCAGAAAGCAAGCCTAAGCCAAATATCCTGAAATCTCTTGGAGGGCATGCTAACGCTACTTGTTCCCAAAATATATTTATCTTCAGGAGGTCTGAGACAGTTATATTTTTTTATTAAAAATGCTTTAATGGGGTCAGAGCAAGCGGTAAGGCATCTGCCTTGTGCGCACTAGCCTAGAACGGACTGCGGTTCTATCCACCAGCGTCTCATATGATCCTTCAAGCCAGGAGCGATTTCTGAGCACATAGCCAGGAGTAACTCCTGAGCATCACCGGGTGTGTCCAAAAAAAAGGCTTTAATTTTTTTTATCTCAGAAACAGTTACAAATTGAAGCAAGGAATCAAACAAACTGAAAGGGAGGATGTTATGAGTCATTTATTATATGTATGAGTGGAAGATTTATCTGAAACGAGGAAAGAATATGGAAGTGAGAATTTTATCTCTTCATACTCTGTGTGATCTTGTTAATCTCTCATTGTCTGGGATTAACCACCTATATTTTATATTTCATGTCTGAGCAGCATTCTATTTCACCAGATTCCCTGTTCTACTCCAAAGTCCTGTTACATACACTAAGACCAGTCTTTTCCGTGGGTAGATTATAGACACTGTGAGTAGTATTGGAAAAATGTCCTTGCCTTATGTCTAAAATGTATCATTAATTATCTTTTAAATTATGGGGCCGGAGAGGTGGTGCTAGAGGTAAGGTGTCTGCCTTGCAAGCGAAGCCAAGGAAAGACTGCGGTTCGATCCCCCAGCATCCCATATGGTCTCCCCAAACCTGTGGCAATTTCTGAGTGCTTAGCCAGAAGTAACCCCTGAGCATCAAACGGGTGTGGCCCCTCCAAAAATAACTTCCGCACTCATTTAAAAAAAGTACTTACAGAACAATGATTGAGGCCTGGGCAATAGCATAGCAAGTAGTGTGTTTCCCATGCCTGGGTCCAACGCAGGTTTGATCCCTGGCATCCTATATGGTCCCCAAAACTTGCCAGGAGTAACTTCTGAGTGCAGAGTCAGGAGTAACCCCTTACTGCTTTCAGCTGTGTCAAAAAAGAGAGGGAAAATAGCACTATCATTTACAAACGTATTGATAGTTGAGTCTAGGCATACAATATTCCAATACCAAACAAACCACCAAATCAAATCCAACACTAAATCAACTTCCTTCCACCAGTGTTCCCAGGGTCTCTGCCACCCCATTTCTACTTTGTCCTATGGAACTTGAAGCACCTCCAAACTGCAAGATATGTATACAAAATGCAATAGGATAGAGGAAAATTGGAATAGACGGAATGACTATAAATCTACAAAGTGAGCAGTATATGAAAAGAAAAAGATTAACTATCTCTATTTGTCAATGTAGCAGAATTTCTCTTGCCATTGTCTTTGAAATGTTTTTCATGGAGTAAAATTGCTAAGAATAGTATGACATGAGCTATTGAGTATCCACTCACATATTTCTCCAACAAATCACCTTGACTCTGCTTTGGTTTCCTCCATTTATTCTTTCATCACCAGAAAGACACTCAGGTTCTATGCCAAGAATCTTACTAAAGAGAAAAGTGCTTCTGAGGATGAGTCTTCATATGGGCCTAGATGATTATATAGATATTAGCCAAAAAATATGATCTATGGGGATCCAGATGAAAGAGCTTCTGAAGATCAGTCTTCATATGGGCCTAGATGATTATATAGATACTAGCCAAAAAATGTGATCTATGGGGATCCAGATGAAAGGCATGTCTAAATTTTCTCAAACTCACCCCAAACAATTCAAACTGGGATATCAGCATCATCTTCCTAAACAAAAGACAATCTATTTCAAAAGGGATCTTTTGACAGTAGAATTCCCTTGGAATAAATATAAAGCTGTCCACATTAATATCCAGATATACCCCATAATTTACATATAGATGAATTTATTCAGATCTTACTATTGCAGTATACCATTGCAAACAAAATTGCAACAAGCTTGTTTATGAATGTAGTCAGATGGACATCTTCTCACCACAATTAAGTAAAAAAATTATCCAAAACAAAGTTATTTGAAGGAATATTGAAAACAATCAAGATCTGCTGAGTTTAGCAGTTTCCAGTAGTTTTTTTCTATGCAGTAAGTTGTCCAGATGAAGTATATTGCCAATAGTCCAGGAAAACTCATTCCACACTGAAAATCTAAATGTCACCAGCATGGTTCTACTTCTACCAAATGATTGAAAACACAGCCTGTATTTTCTATTTTGCCCAAGTAGACAACATTCCAACATCCTCTAGTCTCAAACTTTCTTTTTCCATTAAACAATCCACCCATGGTGAACTGATTAAAAAACACAACCTTCACCCTCCAAATGCCAGTGGTGTAGACATTTCTCTCAACAATAAATAATATTTCTAAAAAAGTGCCCTTCATGTTGAGAGATCTGACTAGGTTGATCTGAAGTTGATGGTCTTCTCTGCTCTTAGTTCAGACCTTCTGAGAGTTCAATTTCTTACCATAGGTAGAAGTTTCTCAAACTGACTACCTAGCTATAACTGAGGACACATTTATAACTAGAAGAAAATAACATGCCTATAAGAATTGTTACCTGTCATAAACGAGGTTATACTATCTGAATTAACTCTGCAGTATCTGGAAGATTGTTAAACTATTGTCTCCTCCCTCTAAATTATAGTCTCTTAATTATTTTCAGTAATGAATAAATGCTTATTGTAGATTATTCAAAAAGGAAATAAGTAAAATTAAAATGTGGTTTTAAGAAACTTTGCCAAAGCTTAGAATACCTCAGGGAATTGAATGTTTTCCTTTGGTGTGTAAGGAAAATATTCAAAGAAATATTTAAGCAACAACTTTTGCTAAGGCACAATAGAATTAGAAATATATAAATAAAACTGTCTCTTGTTTTCTTATTTACATAAGCTTTACTTTCTTGAAGTAGCTCTATTTCTACAAATTATTTTTTGTTTTTTTTTTTGGGCCACACCCATTTGATGCTCAGGGGTTACTCCTGGCTAAGCACTCAAAATTGCCCCTGGTTTGGGGGGGGGGAACCATATGGGACACCCGGTGATCGAATCGCGGTCCTTCCTGACTACGCTTGCAAAGCAGACACCTTACCTCTAGGGCCACCTCGCCCGTCCCAAAATACAAGATGGTATTTGTTTTGTTTTTTGTTTGTTTGTTTTTGGGTCACACACGGCAGTGCTCAGGGGTTACTCCTGGCTTCACGCTTAGACATCACCCCTGGCAGGCTCAGGGGACCATATGGGATGCCGGGATTTGAACTATCAACCTTCTGCATCCAAGGCAAACGCCTTACCTCCATGCTATCTCTCTGGCCCCTATTTCTACAAATTCTTACCATTACTTTTTCTAATCTAGTTGAAGAAATTTTGACCAGGTCAAACTAACATTCAGTTACAGACAATTACAACTCAAAAACAACTCAATGCAATGTCATCTCTAGACGACTGCAGGAGGGAGTCTGCATCACTAGAATGCAACAATGGCTCTGAAGGTGATTTGCTTATTCAGAATTGTAGCTTGAATTTTAATAAGTAAAAAATGAGTACAGAAAAACATGATGCTATGATGATATCCAAATAACAAGAATAAGATAGACTTCCATATGCATCCAACAGATTTTTCCTGGTAGTGGATGGTAGCAAAAAAATTTGGCTTAATATTTGTGCAAGGTATAAATATATTCTCAGTTATAGAACTGCTACTCTTCTGGGACTCCCTGTGCTTCTAGACATTTTCTAAACTACACAGAACAAAAATATACTTTAAGATTACAAAAAAAATTATTGGTCACCAGAGGAAAGCGAGGATGGGAAATGAGTTTAATTGAATAAAAAGAGTCAGTGATAAGCTGAGGACTTTCAGAGGTAAACTTAATGCAGTATACGCACATGTTTAGGCATAATTAATATCCCCAAAATTTTTATAATGCAAAGTCAATTCAACTTCAAAATAAACATAGAAGAGAAAGAATTATTTCCTAGAGAGAGTAGAGACATTTCAAATTTTTCTTTCAACCACCCAATAGCTACTTAAGAACTAACCTTTCCAAATACTTTTTCCTATGAGACTCCATATTTTAGTGCAGGATATTTGGAAAAGTTGTTGGATTTTGTATTTAAGAGAATCTGGGATCTTGAGAGCAATTAAATTTAAAATGCAAAATGCCAGAATAAAATTAATGAAGTAGATGAACCCATGAAAAGAAGACTGTAAATATTAGAAGAGTACAGTAATTATTTCCTGATGTTTTACAAAGCAAAATACCCTAGGAACATAAAAATGCAATACAAAAATACCTTCCTCACACCTATATTTATTGCAGCGCTATTTGCAATATTCGGACCCTGGAAACAAACAAGATGCCCTTCAACAGATGAATGGCTAAAGAAACTGTGGTACATATATGTTACTCCCCTCTCCCAACTTTCTATTTTGCTCTCCTTGAGAAGCAGACCTGCCCACACCTGGGAGGGGTCTTTGGCTTCCTGTTTTGTTCACCTTGAGAGGCAGAAGAGAGATTCAGGGTAGGATGGAGAGAGGATTCAGAAAGAGAGGTGGCTGAGAGAGACATATTTGAATGCAGAGCTACTTATGGAGCAGGCTTAAAAGGTTTAAAAAGCTTAGGAGCCACACATGGTGGCTAGGGCCTAAATAAAGTTGATGTCTCCTGAAACCTGACAGCCTGTCAGGTTTCCTTGCTGCCATCCTGAGACCTCTGGCTGAAGGGGGTTGCAGGCGTGTGGCCCTGGCAGGCAGAGAAAGGCCTTTCTCTTCATCCTCCCTCTATCTCACCATCATCCATCACCATCCAGGACTCAATAATTAATGTGTTTTTCAACACATATACAGAATGGAATATTGTGTAGTCATCAGGGGAGATGAAGTTATGAAATTATTCTATACATGGAATCTATTATGCTGAGTGAAATACGTCAAAAGGAGAGAAACACACAGAATAGTCTCACTTATCTACGGGTTTTAAGAAAAATAAAAGACATTATTGAAATGATGCTCAGAGATGAGGTCTGGAAGGACTGGCTCACAATATGAAACTCATCCCAAATAGTGATGAGTTCAGTTAGAGAAATAACTACCGACTATGTAGCTAATGCTAATGAGTGAGAGAAGTAGAATGCCTGTCTTGAATACAGGCAGGGAGTGGGAAAGGAGGGAGATGGGGAGTATTGGTGATGGCAGTGTTGCACTGGTGAAGAGGGGTGTTCTTTTTTGGATTGAAACCCAACTACAAACATGTTTGTAATCGTGGTGTTTAAATAAATTATTATTAATAAAAATAAATAAAAAGCAAAATAAATAAATGAAGGGAAGAGTAAGACTATTACCTAATATTGCTCAAAGAGAACAGTCCATATACTTTTAAAAGAAAAAACAACCTAAGGGCTCCAATGAAAGTACAGAGAGTTGAGCATTTGCTCCATATTCAGTCAATCCTGGGCATCCCGTATGGTTCCCCAAGCACCACCAGGAGTAATTCCTAAGTGAAGAATCAAAAATGACCCCTGAGCATTGTAGGGCGTGACTCCAAAACAAACAAATAAAAACAAAACAATATCCAGAACTGTGGATGCAGAAGGATAAGAAGATAAAGGGCAGTGAATAACCACTGTGTATATAATCAGATATCTTTCTCAGCTCTAGTGAAACTCATGGAGAGTGTGAAAATGATCACTGAACACTTGTCAAAGAAAATGTTGACTTAAAGAAACATTTCAGTACAGATTTCAGGTGATCCATCTGCTTAACACAAGGGGAAATATTTCATAGTATTTTTCAAGATATAATTTGCTACTGAGTCAAGGCTGCCAAGAACTGTTTAAATTCATTATAATTAGGTCAGCCCCTTGGCTTTCTTGTAAAATACTGCCTCACTGAAAGGATCCTCAAACCAGTACAAATTCCAGAAAGTACCCACTTTAGTATTAGGGATTTCCCATTGGCAAATTCTGGATATGGCACCTCACTACAAAAACTCAGGAATGTGCAGATGACCCAGATATGACCAACCTATCATGCCTTATGAGGGGACATACTGAGTAAACTAGAGTCTGTTTTTCTCCATTCTCCAGACATATGACATGGAACACACTTTCTATAGCAATGGAGAAAAGAAAAAAATTTATATGGAAATTGATCCAGTGACCAAAACTGAAATATTTAGAAGTGGAAATGGCACCGATGAAACATTGGAAGTCCATGACTTTAAAAATGTAAGTTTAGTATTTTGCTCATAACACATTTTAATTAAAATTCTAGAAAGTAGTAGTCAAGTTAAAATAGGCTTTAGCTTCCATTTAATTTACAAGAAATAGTTTTATCTTTGAATTAATATTTGCCAATCTATGGCCTTTAGAGATGATGAACTTATTTATTGTGGTGATTTTAGGAAGCATTTCTAATTTTTCTCTGTTTTATAGGGATATACTGGCATCTACTTTGTAGGTCTTCAGAAATGTTTCATCAAAACTCAGATTAAAGTGATTCCTGAATTTTCTGGACCGGAGGAGGAAATAGATGAGGTACGTAATAATAATAAAGGCAGCAAAAGACAGTATTTATTGAATCTAAATATTGCCAGACATTGTACTAATTGTTCAACTCTGACTTGATTCTCACAATGACCCTATAGATAGAAACTATATTTATCTCCATTTTCAGACAAAGATAATGAGACTCAAACATGAAATCTAATTTTCCCAAGGTCACTCAACTAATGAACAACAAATTGATATCTTGAACTCTGGATTCTAAAATACTTATTTTAGTTTAAATTTTATACCTAGGTTGCCATTAATGTTATGTGTATTTTCACCCAAATTAAAGATTTCTAATAAGAGGAACAGATTAAATATGACCTAAGACAGAGTTATAAAAACAACAGTTTCAAGGCACCTGTGATTCTGGTCACTTTTGTCACACTGTGATTGATGTTCATCTAATGCTTTCAGTTCATTCAGTTTGTAATTTCATGCCAGATTGTTAATGGAATAACCTACTCATAACTTTGGTAGGAAAAGCAAAATGCTGTAACTGTGGTGGAATACAAAGTCTCTGGGAATACACTGCTGGGTCTTGATGAGGGTCAGGTGCTATATATTAAATCACTCAAAGTCTATTGGGAAATGGAGAATTTGTGCCTAACCTATACCTTTGAATAAAGCCCTTTTGGCTATTTCCTTTTGATTACTTTTGCAAATGTAGTGTGCTGCTATCAGTGGAGAAAGAAGAACTTAGTTAAGGCTATACTGTAACAACAAATTCCTTATAGTAGATTATAAGAAGCAAATATCTATTTGTTTGGTTTGGTTTAGTGTTTAAATAGCAAATCTGCTATGATATTTGAACAACTTGACAGTGGCCTCTATCTATGCTGCAAATAACTGTCTTTCTTCTATCTTCCTCATTCTTTTTCAGTTTTTTCCCACCTAATTCCTCCATCTTATTTTCATCTACTCATTTATCTTGCACTTAGCTCTTTTGTAAAAAGGTGGGTTCTGCTGAGATGGAATAAGAAGCCCTTTTTATTGCCTTTATCCAAGTCTCAACATTGTCAAAGATTCCCAGAAATATTATCATTTTGTGTCACTGATCCCCTGTGGCCAGTAGTAGATCCCTGTTATGATCATTTCCAATAAAAGGAAGATTTTTTTTTCTCAAATATGTCTATGACAGTGAAAATTTGGGGGTATCTTTTAAAGAAGCATATTTAAGTTCTTCAGAGGAACAACCAATTTCTAGAATATTTGGCATTGCCATGGAATATTAGGAGGCAAGGAAAAAAATCAATGAGATAAAAAGGTATTATTTCCTCCATGCAATTTGGCACTATGTGACTGGAACTAGGGAGTGAAGTCAGTGACGATCTTATTGAAGGCTTAATGAAATCAATCAAAAGGCTGACTTAGTAAAAAAACAGCCAAAAGGTTTATGAAGCCATTCAGAAGAGGTGAAAGTCACTGAAGGCTTAGTGAAGTTAGTCAGAAGGAGGACAGATTTAGAGTGGCCTCTTTCATATGTGGCATATAAAGAAATTTAGTAAGGGAATAAGAAATATCAAAAGGCAACAATATCTGAGAAATTATCTATAGAACTAAGCTTCTCTAGTGGAGGTATGGTGAATAGGAGAAAGTGTCTGATCCTGCAGTAAGATCCATTGTCAAGAAATGGTCACTCTGGTTTTAAGTGTGTGATATTGGAACACTGTACACATTAAATTCTATCATGAATAGTATTATTGGGTACCTGGGATGAAACTTGGCAATAAAATTGTCCTACCCACTATACTATTGCTTTAGCCCTATTTGTTTTGTTTTGCATTTTCTCAGAAAGTAATCTAACTATTGAACAGAGCTAGCAAGCAATGAGTGATAAAGAGACATAATAGATTTTAAGGAAAATAAAGGCAAATTATAAGGTCTTATTTGTACTTTAAACTATTCTTTAGATAAAATTTATGAATCTTTTAAATAATATATGTATTTAGCCTGTGACTGTGAGATCACTTTATCTTTTAGAAAATTCATTATTTTCTGGCATTCGGGCTGCCAAAATTTAGATTTTTATTAGATCAAAGTGTGCTTAAAAATGACCAAAAGAATTCATCTTATTCTGTATTTTTCTCACACAGTACCCATGGTTTGTGAATGTTAAACATGATATTATACATGAGTAGGCCTGATTTTGCTAACAAAACTTGTCAACATATCAGCATTATTTTATATAGTCACTTTGAATGTATCCCAAAGTCTTTTTAGACTTACGGAAAAAAAGCTGTGAGAGGTTATACAAAGGCTTCATTCAGAAAATAAATTATAAACTCTGAAATGACAAAACCAGAAAACAAAATAGTAAAGGACATATTTATCTAATAGTAAGAAGAAATTTGCATAACTTCTAAAAGCAAGTGAAAACTAACTTGGTATGCATTACAACCACTTCCAAATTTAGAAACAAAAGAGAAAGTAATGTTCTTGAAAATATAGTAAAACATATATAAAAGAAGAAAATTTGAGATCTTAGCAGCTAGATAGAAAGATTAAAATAGTAGTACCACCACTGAGGTCATCAGCTGAAAACATTGCTTAAACAAAAACTAACACTAACAGGCAAATTTTACAAAACCAATTTGGTTTTGATTTGATTTTACTAAGCTGGTTTTAGGAAGCAGTGTTCAAGGGACTACTATATTGTGCCAGAAATTAAATCTAAGCTTCAGGCATGTAAAACATGCATTAATCCTTTGAAAGATCCTCTAGCTCCCAAACCAGAATATTTTATGATTGACTTTATCTCATAAGTAGAATTCAACTTGAGATCAAATTATGCTTGTAACCCTTACTGCAAGCCTAAAATAACAAGGTAGCTACTCACAACATCTGTTTATAAAAAGAAAAATATATAAACAATTCATGGTTTCAAAGGCTAAGTTAATGCATGCAGTTCAGTGGGAGGCTCAGAAAATGGCAAAAATCCTTCCTACCATTAATCAAGGTGGTAGCTGAGAAGACTCCTGTTTCAGTGACTAGTTTTACTGTTAGATCAGAAAGAAGAAAGTTTTATTCATTAAAGAGCAAATGTTGCAAGACATAGAGTTAGTTCCCTACCAGCCGTAAAGTTGAAAGTGTTTTCAGACTAAAAATTAAATATTTTCCAGTATTCAAGATTGGCTCACTTCTTTTATTAATTTATCTTCCTAATATTCTTTTTCCTTTCAGACCGAAGAGATCACCACAACTTTCTTTGAGCAATCAGTGATTTGGGTCCCTGCTGATAAGCCTATTGAAAACCGAGACTTCCTTAAAAATTCCAAAATTCTGGAGATCTGTGATAATGTAACCATATATTGGATTAATCCCACTCTAATAGCAGGTATAATTTGTTCCCCCTTCCCACTCACTCTCCTCCAACCCATTGCTCCTGCCTTTAAAGTCAGTAGTAATAGGTAATGTTACACCAAGTTCCCAGCAGTTAGAAACTACATTTCTAGTAAAAATAAATGACAGTTTTATGTCGTCTTATATAAAACTGCAAGTTCTGACTGCCAGTAAGAAAATAATTTTTCACAGCATAGTTATAAATCAGATAAATTAATGCTGACAGTCTTTTAAATATCCCAACAATGATGCCAACATCTTAGCATGATAGTGATAACAAAAATACTAATCTTTGCACACCTATAATCACTGTGATCAAGACACCAGACTATTTATTGTTCATACCTTGGTGAGTCCAACTCAAAAATAGATGAAAGAAGACTTGGAACAATGATGAAATTGTATTGAGAAGAATTGTCTATATCAAACTTTGACATTCTTCTTACGAGATAGATCAATCAATGCAATATTTTTTTTAACTGTTCAGAAATCACTATCAAAACAATTGAGGAGTAGCGATCAAAGGTAATGACTTTAGATGTCAACTTTTAGTTATCTCATAATTAAGTCAAAGGTCTTTTGGACTTCTTATTGTGTCTGACTAACATAAATGTTAGCCTTCCATGTCAGCATAGATTACTATTATTACTCAAGTATGTCTACTCCTTGCCATGCAAGCATCTTTTAACACTGTTATAGATGTAACAGATGTAGGCCTGAGGTGTTGGATCCTGAGCAAGTTCACAACTTTACTCAGGCTGGTCTAAAGTGGGATGGAAATCAGGGGTCAGAGGTGTCCGAAGAAAGGCCTGTGGAGCTGCTGCAGTGAGACAAGGATGACAACTATTTATTATAGGGGGCAGGAGTATTTGAACAGTTACTCAGTTAATAGGATTTACCTGAATTGGAAGCTTCAACAAAGGGAATGGGAAGGCCTCACTGGCCAGGTGTAAAGGCAGCATGTCAGGTATGTGGACGCGACCTATGTGACTAGGGGGACTGGACTTATGTGACTGGGAGAACACAGGAGGTGGGCTCCATTGTGATTTGTCAGGTGTTTGATCTATTAGGAGTTCATCTCCTTCTTCCCGGAAGCCTCCTTGCAGGGTTTCAATTAGGAAGGGCTGGGGGAGGTTAGGGGAGCATGATTGTCAGTTCTGCTAGAGTGGCAATCTCAATGGAGTCCAGACATATCTCTTAAGTGCCCGGCTACATAACAGAATGTACCTTAAAAATTCAATGTCATATCTTGAACTAGATGTCAGAATTCATGCCTGAGCACCTAAAGTATATGTAACAATGAAATGTGAATAATCTGTACTGTTAATTTCTATTATAATTAAAGTTATGTGATTACAAGAGTGTTAGCATTTATAAAATAATATACATTACTGTACCTCATCACCAAAATATTCTAATTGGTTGTTTTTAATATTATGTCATGATTATATAACATTTTAACCTGTTAATAGTTCAAGACAGGAAGTAAGCTAGTAAACAACCAATAAAGAGTTCTGTGTACATAGAAAAACTTTTGGCTTTGTTTTGGAAAGTTTCCTTACAATATCAGTTAAAAGAGCTTGGGTACCTAAAGAATGGCACAGACACAAATAAAATATTGATCCCCGAGTTTTATTTTCTGGAGTACTTTTTTAGAAACCATTGCAGAGCTTTACATCACAATTTTGTCTTTAATACTTTAGTTTCAGAGTTACAAGATTTTGAAGAAGACGGTGAAGATCTTCACTTTCCTACCAATGAAAAAAAAGGCAATGAACAGAATGAGCAGTGGGTAGTCCCTCAGTTGAAGGTGGAGAAGATGCGTCATGCCAGACAAGCAAGTGAGGAAGATCTTCCAATAAATGACTATGTGAGTTATAGCTATGGCATTCTTGTTAAATGAAAAAGCAATGAGATCTTACAAAAAGCATTACCCCTTCCTGAGCTCACAGTCATTGTAAGGAAAATTGTCATGGTTAAAAAAACATTTATCTTTTTATCTTTTTATTTATTTATTTTTATTTATTTTTTGGTTTTGGGGCACACCCGGCGGCAGTGGCGCTCAGAGGTTACTCCTGATATCCTATATCCTGGATATCCTATATCCAGGTTACTCCTGGATATCTACTCAGAAATAGCTCCTGGCAGGCACAAGGGACCATATGGGATGCCGGGATTCAAACCAACCACCATAGGTCCTGGATCGGCTGCTTGCAATGCAAACACCGCTGTGCTATCTCTCCGACATATATATATTTAATTTTATACCTGTAGTTAAGAAACTTGGAATCTGAAGATACTCATCACAAAGTAATCTTGAAAATATTTTATAGGGGCCGGCGCGGTGGCACTAGAGGTAAGGTGTCTGCCTTGCCAGAGCTAGCCTAGGACGGACCGCAGTTCAATCCCTTGGCATCCCAAATGATCCCCCAAACCAGGAGAGACTTCTGAGCGCATAGCCAGGAGTAATCCCTGAGCGCTACCAGGTGTGGCCCAAAAACCAAAAAAAAAAAAACTTTATAAAAGTATCATGCATTTTATACTTCTGCAATATTATTTTAGTAATTAATATCTATAATTAAAAAATTTAAAGTGCTACTCAGTACTAAGTTTTTAGTTATATTACCTAATCTAAAATTAATAAAAAAATTATAATATCAGGTAGGAATTCTTTATAACTTGAGTTTACCAGTTAGAAAATATCCTTTGAGTTGTTATGTATACCTAGATATCATGATTTGAAAACCTTTTTACTACACAGTAAGTTCCAAGAACCATGGATTTGGGGAATATTTTAAATATTTAGGTTTTGTGCTTAAAGTGTCTTAAGTAGTAAAGTGAAAATTTGAAGAATAGTATTTTACGTTTCTGCTTCAGGTAATACAGTATTAAAATATTTTTCAAAAAAAAAGAGAATCTTGATCTCTTCTACTATCATGTTCATTCTAAGAACTTTTATTTCTTCTAATTCCCAGCTAATACTCTATCCCATTCGATATGTTCCCTACCCCACCCTACTACAAGCTCCCACTCACACAGCCCCCCACCCTTGTTTGCTGGATCAGTTTCTGATTAATTTTTCCCTCCAACAATGGCTTCTTCTTCTTTCAGACTGAAAGTGGAATAGAATTTGACCCCATGCTGGATGAGAGAGGTTACTGCTGTATTTACTGCCGACGAGGCAACCGTTACTGCCGCCGTGTCTGTGAACCGTTATTAGGTTACTACCCATATCCCTACTGCTACCAAGGAGGACGGGTTATCTGTCGTGTCATCATGCCTTGCAACTGGTGGGTGGCCCGCATGCTAGGGAGGGTTTGAAAAGAGGTTTGAGCACAAATGCTTAAAATTCTGGCAGCCAACATATAGTAATTGCATGCTTAATCTATGAATTTCTGCCTATGTGGCCTTTGGCTTCAATATTTCAGAATACTTGCAGGTAATTCCTCTCTTCATGTTCTAATAAACTTTTACATCATCTTCAATGATCTGATTACTGATGAACACACTGGTAAGAACTTGCAAAGAATATTTCCTGAAGGTAAAATAGATATTGTCCATCTACTGTTAACATGAATGGTGGAAAATTGAATGTTATGTATTAGGAGGAAAGGGCAAAACGAGAGGAGTCTTAAATATCAAATTTTACTATGCTAAAAAAAAGTAGAACTGAGAAAGTAGAACTGAGAAAGTAGAACTGAAGGCCTGTGATAAACTGTGATAAACTGTCCACATAAAATATGTCCTTTTTGTGCATAATTACATTACTAATTTAACTGAGAGACACATTATAGACTTGCATAAGCATCTATTAAGCCACTGGAAGACAATGAGTCATAGCACCCTAACAGTAAAATATTCCAACTACACAAACTCAGCAAGAAGAAAGCTAACCTAGAAAATAAGGTCCACAAGCTGTCTTCCTGTGAACAGGAACTCAACTTTAACAGGTTGGACATTTTATAATTTGCATGTCTGACTCCTCTTTAAAACAACAGTATCTTGTTCCAAGGAACTTGTATTGAAAGGGTACCCATAAATAAAATTAACAGAAATAGGAAGTAGTTCAAGTCGGAGTCAGATTTCTCACTTTTCAAAAAGCACAGAGAATGAGCAGCATCAAACTTTCCTAAAGGAAAGATAAACCTAGGTTCTAATGACTTGATACTTTGCTTAGGAAAACAAAGAAATGACAAGAAAAAGTATTGAGGAATGGTGATGTCAAAATTGACATCAAGCAAGATCCAGTTTCACCTCTTTTTTACAGGTTGTTCATCACTTCTAGTATCATTTAAAACTTGCTTCTTCAGTGTTTAATCTCAAATTCATTGTGCCATGAAAATTTCAAATATCTACCATTATCCACCAAAAAAAACATATTTATTATTTTCTACTATTATTTAAAAAGAAACATCATATAGTTGACTCAATTGATCTAAATACTTTTGTTTCAGGAAGAACAAAGGCAAATTCATTAAAAATAGAAAGAAAAACTAAAGAGATAAAAGAGAAAGGAAATAATGATTGATATTTTCATTTTTAATTTAAAAAGTATTTTTATTTTAATTTTTTTATTTAAACATCATGGTTACAAGGTAGTTCAAGTACATATTTGAAAAATATTGAATAACTGATGAACTCATTAAAGCTAAAGGCTTAGTAAAGCTCTTTTGTTTAAGGATAAGAGTTAAAGTATGGTGTTAGAGCAGAGATTGTTGTTATTTGCGTAGGCCCAGCAAAATATGGGGGAAATGAAAAGGAAAATCTTGACCTAAATACGAGACCTTATCCCTTGAATTTTCTGGCATAAGACAAGCTCTGGGCTCCAGGCATACCAGGTTGTCCAGCCCAAGTCATTCTCTGTGCAGAAATTTTTTTCCACACATTTCGCTGTTATTGGTGTCAGGTTTCTATAATTAAAGATCCTGGATTCTGTACATATCCTACATTGAAGTCAGAGTGATGTGGAGCGTCCTCTAGTTTTACCTCATAATTAGAGGACAATGCGGAGAGCCCTGCCCAGAAAGCAGGTTGTTGTTGCTGTTAAGTCTTCTGGGTGTTAATAGGGTCTTCCCTGGTAGAGGAATGCTTCTGGGTGATGTTATCACAGCCGTGATTGCAGAAAAGCATTTTTAAATATTGATAGTTACACCAAGCAGCCCAAGAGTCTGGTGACATACCCGCACTCTTAATAGTTAAAGAAGAAGCAAATAGAAATGAATTTGCCTAAGGCTGATTTAACATTAACCAGTCATTAATTGGTAATTAGCATACTTTTCATAGAGGAGTTACCAATGCTCACAGAATGAGGGTAATTTTAAATACATCTAACAATGCAAAATCCACTGAATGTATTTTCTTTTCATTAACTATTTAAAGACATCTGAGAAAATTTAGAAGCACTTCAATTACCAAGTTTCCACTTGTAGTTAAAATAGAAAATTGTGGGGCCGGGCAGTGGCGCTGGAGATAAGGTGACTGCGCTAACCTAGGACAGACCGCGGTTTGATTCCCCGGTTCCCCATATGGTCCCCCGTGCCTGCCAGGAGCGACTCTGAGCAAATAGCCAGGAGTAACCCCTGAGCGTCACCGGGTGTGGCCCAAAAACCAAAAATATAAATAAATAAATAAATAAATAAATAAATAAATAAATAAATAAATAAATAA
>PVKC010011412.1:0-24664 GCA_004027635.1 Crocidura indochinensis
TGCCCTGTAACAGGAGAAGCCCATGAGGCTCCTCAGCCCCTCATTGACCCACTGTAAGGAGAGGGAGATGAGGGGCTGGACTCAGCTGCCTCATAGGTCTGGTAGGAGCTAGCACCCCTTTACATGGTGTTGGATGTTCCTAGCTGGATTAAGAGCCAGAAGTCAAGGGGTAGTAAAGTGTGGAAAAACACCCTGATTTCTACCTTACCCACCACTAGGGGATGATGAGGAAGATGAACCTGAAATCCCAGTGACCCCCCGGCCCAGGCCCTTGGCTGAGCTGCAACTGAAGGAGAAGGCAGTGCCCATCCCGGAGGCCAGCTCCTTTTTTATCTTCAGTCCTACCAACAAGTAAGGGCTTCACCCGCCTGCCATAGGGCATCCTGAGTTGCTACTATGAAGGTGATCTCTGGGGGTCTTAAGAGGGGCTGTTGTGTGGGCAATCTCTAGGGCTCCAGGAGGACTGCCGTGATGCAATTTCTGGGTCTCAGTGGTGGTGGGGGGGGGGCCTATACCCTGCTCTCAAAATCCCTAGTTCTCTGAATTTGCAGGTGGGACCTTGTCTCCTTTCCTTTAAAAAAAAAAAACTTGATTGATCGATTGATTGGTTGGTTGGTTGGTTGGTTGGTTGGTTGGTTCTTGAGCCACACCTAGCAGTGTTCAGGAATCACTCCTGGCTCTGCACTCAGACATCACCCCTGGCAGGCTGGGGACCATATGGTTTGCCAGGTATCGAACCACTGTGGTATCTCTCTGGCCCATTGGCTCCTTTCCTAAGGAATTCCAAACTAGGGAGAAACACTGCTTGAGAATGCAGCCATCACCCATGCTGAGAAGGGCTGGTGAAGGGGTAATATTAGCACCTTCCTGAGAAAAATTTTAGACAGGCCCAGACTAGGACTGGAGGAAGCTGCTGCTCTCCTGGCTTCCTTTTTATAATTATTATTATTATTATTATTATTATTATTATTATTATTATTTAAACATGGTGGTTACAATGTTGTTCACACTACAGTTTTTATTTCCCACAGATAAAGTTGTTCATATTGAGTTACAGTCATACAATATACAACAACCTTCACCAGTGCCCATTTCCCAGCACCAATGTCTCCAGTTTTTCTTTCATCCTCCCTGATGCCATCTTCCCTTCCATCCACTCTCCATCACCTGCCTTTGTGGTGGGCATTTTACTTCTCTCTCTCTTCTTTTTTTTTTTTTTTTTTTTTTTTTTTTTTTTTTTTTTTTTTTTTTTTTTTTTTTTTTTTTTTTTTTTTTGGTTTTTGGGCCACACCCGGTGACGCTCAGGGGTTACTCCTGGCTATTCGCTCAGAAGTCGCTCCTGGCAGGCATGGGGGGCCATATGGGGAACAGGGGGATCGAACCGAGGTCCGCCCTAGGTTAGCACAGGCACCTTACCTTCAGTGCCACCGCCCGGCCCCTCTCTCTTCTTTTTTTTTGACACTGGTTTTCATTATTGTTATTGAAGGGGTGCTATGCATGTCACTTTATCCCCTTTCAGCACCCAGTTCTTGTTCAGAGTGATCAGTTCCAATATTACTTTCATAGTAAACCCTTCTCTACTCTAACTCTTTGTGACAAGCATCCTACCATAAGCTGGTCCTCCTTATTTTCATCTCTATTGACTCTAGATATCATCACCACAGTTAGTGTGATTATCCTATGTCTTTTCCTCTCTCTGACTCATTTCACTCAGCTTAATAATCTCCATGTCCAGGTATAAGCAAATTTCATGACTTCATTTTTCCTAACAGCCACATAGTATTCCATTGTGTAGATGTACTACAGTTTTATTAGCCACTCATCTGTTTTGGGGCACCTGGGTTTCTTCCAGATTCTGGCTATAGTCAATAGTGCTGCGATGAACATAGTAGTGCTGAGGGCATTTTTTGTATTTTGTTCTTGTGTTTTAGGGTATATCCTAGGAGTGGTATTGCTGTATCATATGGGAACTCAATTTCCAGTTTTTTGAGGAATATCCATATTGTTTTTCAGAAAAGTTGGACTAGACGGCATTCTCACCAGCCGTGGTTGTTCTTTGTGATGTATGCCAGTCTCTGTGGTGTGAGATGGTATCTCATTCTTGTTTTGATTTGAATCTCCCTGATGATTAGTAGACTTTTTTTGTTTTGTTTTGTTTTGGTTTGGTTTGGTTTGGGTCACACCCGGCAGCGCTCAGGGGTTCCTCCTGGCTCTACACTCAAAAATTGCTCCTGGAAGACTCGGGGACCATATGGGATGCCATATGGGGACCATATGGGAACTGCCATCCTTCTGCATGCAAGGCAACTGCTTTACCTCCATGCTATCTCTCTGCCCCCCCCCCATTTTTTCTTGTTAAATTATCTGGCTTCCCATTTTTAATACCTTTAAAATATATGCCACAAAGACAGAACAGGGATCAGGCTCCCGGCACCACAAATGGACTCCTGAGCATAGTTGGGCATGGCCCGAAAACAACATACACACAGACATTCAGGAACATTCTGTGTGGAGCCCAGTCTGATCATTTGAATGTAGGGGGGCAGGCAGAATGAGGTTAGGCTACTGGCGAGAGCAGAGCCCCACGTGTCCTCCCTGTTATCCCCCTCCACTGACTGGGAGGAGGAAACCATTGTCCCTGTACTGACAGAGCCCATGAGGCTAACCTCCAGTAGCTCACAGATCTCTGACCCTCCACCCCAGGATCCGGGTCTTGTGCCACCGCATCATCAACGCCACCTGGTTCACCAACTTCATCCTGCTCTTCATCCTGCTCAGCAGCGCCGCCCTGGCGGCTGAGGACCCCATCCGGGCCAAGTCTGTGCGAAACAAGGTGAGAGCAAACCCAGCCTATATATACCCTTGGGCCTCCACCACCTGTACCCCTCGCTCTGGAGCCCAGCAGTCAGCTATAGCTTCTGTGTGGCTCCAGAGTAGAGTTTGTGTCCTTGAAAGGTGAAAATTCCCCCAATGCTGCCATAGCATGTCAGATCATGCTTGATCTTACTGGTGCGGATGAACAAAGGCAATGATGGCAGTGCTGGGAATAATACCGGTCAGAAAGCAAGGCTGGTGGGGGTGTACAGGAGATGGCAGAGGTGGCAAGGCAGTGATAGTAATGGTGGTGATAATGATGGTGACAGTGATGAAGATTCGGTGAGGTGGTAAGAATGAGGGTGGTGATGGTTGATGATCATGATGTTACTGATGAGTGGTGATAATAGTGTTGCTAGTGAAGATGATGGTGTGGACAATGAGGATGTTGTTGATGAAGTGGTGGTGATGTTAGGTTTTTGTTTATGGTGATGATGATGATGATGATGATGATGATAGTGATAAAGATGTGGATGAGTTGGTGGTATAGATGGTGGTGATGCTGATTGTGGTGGAGATAATGATGATGACCGGATCAAGCACAGGTAAGATGGTGATACTGATGGAGGGGAAGACTAAGTGATGGTGCTGCTGATGGTGGTGATAACAATGATGGGAATGGTGTTGTTATTGATGATGTTGTTGGTAACTGTGGTGATAATGATGGTGACAGTGATAAAAATGCAAATGAGATGGTGATGGTGGTGGTGGTGGTGATGGTGATAGTGCTATTGAAGTGGTGATCATAGTGGAGGTGAGAATGATAGTGGTGAGGATAGTGGTGGCACTGATGTTGGTGGTAGCACTAAAGGTGGTAGTGGCACTGATGGTGGTGATGATAGTGCTAATGAGATGGTAATAACAGTGTCAGTGGGAATGATGGTGATGATGTTGGTGATGAGGTAGTGATCTTTTTTTGGGGGGGGCACATCCAGAGGAGGGGTTACTCCTGGCTAACTGCTCAGAAGTAGCTCCTGGCAGGCACGGGGGACCGTATGGGATGCCAGGATTTGAACCAACCACCTTAGGTCCTGGGTCGGCTGCTTGCAAGGCAAATGCTGCTGTGCTACCTCTCTGACCCCTAAGGTGGTGATCTATAGTTTTGGTGGGAATGATGGTGGAGATGGTGAAGGGGATAATAGTGGAGCTTATGATGGTTGTGGCACTTATGGTGGTGATGGTGGTGGAAATAATAATAATGCTGCTGACGTTGTGATCATAGTGGTGGTGGAAATGGTAGTTGTGTTGGGAGTTATGGTGATGACATGATAACAGGGCAGTGGTGAAGTGATGTGAGCATGGTGGGGAAGAACTAAATGCAGGTGCTGGGGAAATGGCAGGGTGGCTGCAGTGGGTGTTGCTGCTGATGGGAACTAATGTGATGTCACTGTGCTTGCCCTTTTCTTACCTGCTTCTCTCTTCCACTTCCAGATTCTGGAGTACTTTGACATTGTGTTCACGACCGTCTTCACTGTGGAGATCGTGCTCAAGGTTTGGAAAGGCTGGGCAGCCTTGTGTGGGTGTCCTGGGCAAGGCCCAGACCTAATGAGTCACATGTTGCTCAGGGTCTGGGTCTGGCGCTGGGGAAGGAGCAGAATCAGGTCTATGGGACCCAGAAGACAAACCAGACAGGCCCACATGAGCACTAATCAGTGGCATGTCTGTGTCCTGCAGCCTGAGGCCTCTTGCTCTGATGCTGAGGTCAGGAGCTGTAACCTGTCCTGGGGCCTTTGCTTGGGACATAAGTGACTGACTTACTTTTCCTCTCATGTCTCAGAGACAAGGCTGTGGTCTGGCTGGGTTTCTACCCTCTACCCTCATGCTGCTCTACCTCCCTGTCCATGGCACACCACTGCTCCCCATTTTTTCACACTCCCATATTAAAGGGCAGGGCTTGAGGCAGTGGGGTGTCCTGTTTGTGGGTTTTCAGGTAGTCCAACTTTTACCTTCCTGAACCAGGAGTGAGGGGGAAAAAGGCTGCTCTGTGAGATCAGGATGATGTGTTGTTTGAGAGACTTGACTAGCAAAAATAAATGTTGTGCTGAGGAAAGGCAACTTTCTGATGTCCAAGAGGATTTCCTTGAGGTGGTGGTATTAACACAGACCTGGGTGTGGAATAGGACTTCATCAGGGAGAGTGCATAGGGGCAGCCCAGCAAGACAGACCAACAGCCAGTGCATGGGGGAGGTTTGAAACATGCTCAGAGGAAGAAAACTCCTGGGCTGGGATAACTAATAGAAGAGGCCTAGATTCAGAGGCTGAAGGCAAGAGGGCAAAATCCTCCTGGACCTTAAATGCCAAGAAAGGCTCTATCCCACCAGGCAATTGAGACAGAAAGTCTTTGAGCATGTGCTGGAGTGAGTGTAGTAAGTAGGGCCTTGCCTTGAACATGGCTGACCCGGTTTCAATTCTCAGCATCCCATATGGTCCCCTGAGCACCACCAGAAGTGATCCCTGAGCATAGAGCCAGGAGTAACCCCCGAACATCACCAGATGTGTCCCAAAATTCAAAAAGAAGAAAAGAAAATATTCTGTGCAAATTGCTGAGAAAGGCTCTATCCCACCAGGCAATTGAGACAGAAAGTCTTTGAGCATGTGCTGGAGTGAGTGTAGTGAGTAGGGCCTTGCCTTGAACAAGGCTGACCCGGTTTCAATTCTCAGCATCCCATATGGTCCCCTGAGCACCACCAGAAGTGATCCCTGAGCATAGAGCCAGGAGTAACCCCCGAACATCACCAGGTGTGTCCCAAAATTCAAAAAGAAGAAAAGAAAATATTCTGTGCAAATTGCTGGGGTGATGATTAGAAAGTTAATGCAAAAATCAGTGGATGAGCAGAGGGGCAGGGGTGCTGGAAAGGGGCAGAATGGGTCAGTAGGAGCGGCCTTCAGGGGTTGTTCTGCCTGACTTGCTCAAAATCCTCAGGAGTTCAGGGTCAAAGTGACTTCAAAGATGTTTTCAGAAAGCAGAGGGTTTTCTCAGGCAAGAGGAAACTCCCCACTCTGTGTATGCAAACAAGAGCCAGCACTGTTCCTCTCATGGCATCTGAAGCAATAGGTGCTTGAAGAGAAAGTGAGATGCCTATGGGCTTCTGGAGCAGGTGGCAGAGGGGATAAGGCATGGTAGAGCAAGCATACCCTTCTCCAAGGGGATGAGGTTACTGGGCATTGATCCCCGTGAGAATCTAGGGGTGCAAGCCAACTGGGTTGCTCTCTGGAGAAGCCCCTGCATGGCTCAGGCCTATGTGGTGCCTCTCCCCAGATGACCACCTTCGGGGCTTTCCTTCACAAAGGCTCCTTCTGCCGAAACTGCTTCAACATCCTGGATCTGCTGGTGGTGGCTGTGTCCCTCATCTCCATGGGTCTGGGGTGAGCAAGCAGGGGAGCAGGTGGGCGGACACAGGGGCCTGGTGATCAAACTCAGGGACAGCCACATCTGAGACTAGAAGTGGGCAGCACCTCTCCTGCTCAGTGAACAGTGCTGCCTGACTTGGACAAGAAAAGCCGTGGGCGTCTTGGAGACCTCAGGGGCTGCAGGAGAGCCTGGACATGATCCCGAGCACTGCCAGGGCAGGAGGCAAGTGGTGGCTGTAGCAGATGCCCCAGCCCTGCTCTACATCCAGGTCCAGCACCATCTCTGTGGTGAAGATCCTGAGGGTGCTGAGAGTGCTCCGCCCACTCCGGGCCATCAACCGAGCCAAAGGACTCAAGGTGGGAGCTGGGGGCCTGGGAGGTGAGGGTGTCTAGGGAACCTGGGGAGAGGTGAATGGGCCTAGAGGGACCCAAGGGGGAAATGAAGGGGTCTGGGGGGACCCTATGAGAGGCGAGGAGATCTGGGGAACCAGAGTAGAGGTCAATAGGCTTAGGGGGACCTTAAGGGGGGCCCAGAGAGTAGATGAGAGAGTAGAAGGTGAAGGGGCTCGGGAGACCATAGGGGGAGGTGAGGGGATTCAGGGGACCCCAGGGGGAGTCTAGGGGAAAGGGGGAGCACCAAGAGATGCCACAGCACCGCCCTCTCCAAATGGGACCTGTGGCAGTGGGGACCAGGTGCCTCGCAGGCTGGCTGTGCAGGGCTCTTGGTGCAGCCCATTTTCTGTCCCCATAGCATGTGGTGCAGTGCATGTTCGTGGCCATCAGCACCATCGGGAACATCGTGCTGGTCACCACTTTCCTGCAGTTTATGTTCGCCTGCATCGGTGTCCAACTCTTCAAGGTGAGTGACCTGCTGCACCCCCCCCAACTACTGGGGTCCTCAAATACAGCCTTGCACAGAGATGATCCAGAATGGAAGGTTCTCTGTGCCCAGCCCATTGCTCTGTGGCCTCTATCCTGGTCTCTACTCCTCCCAAAACTATGCTCATCACCCCAACCTGCTCTCATCTGCTCCTGGTCCCATAGGCCTATCTGAGGCACCTCCTTGCCTGGCCTGTACAGCCCCCTCAGCCAAGCCTCCTTCAGCCCATGACCCTTTCTGGCATCATTTACAGTTGACCAGCTCCTGGGGAACCCCTTCTGCCTCAGTGAACCTCCAATTGTGCCACGTTTCCCCTCAGTTCCTCTGGGCAGCCCTTGAGTTGGTTTCCTGAGTTGTCTCCCAGAAGGCATGGCAGGTGTCTCAGAACCCCAAATCAAGGAGTCTCAAAGAGTCCTCTGCACCCTATATGCTTCCACTCTACCAGGGGTTCCACCTGCTGCCTCCCCTCAGAGCAGGACCTTTAGGATTCATTCTTTGGTTTGGGGGCCACCCCTGGCAGTGCTCAGGGCTTAACTCCTCAGGCTTAACTCTGCACTCTTCAGGGTGCCAGGGATCAAACCCCTGATTGTATTACTTCAGTGGGATTGAGACCCCCTTCATTTGCTCACTAGCACTCTGGGCCCCTCCTCCCTCCCTTCACCCTCCTTCCTCTCCTTTTTTATTTTCTTTCCTCTCCCTCCTCCCATTCATCTCCCCTCCTCCACTTTCTCTCCCTCCTCTCCTCTCTCTCTTCTTCCTCCCTCCCCACTCCCTGCACAGGGCACATTCTTCAGCTGCACAGACCTATCCAAGATGACTGAGGAGGAGTGCAAGTGAGTTTCTCTGCTGGGTGTCCAGGGAGGGTCCCCAAAAGAGAAACCAGGTTTGGGGCAGAGCAGTGGCCCTAAGACTGGGGGAGCAAAAGTTGGGGTTCCCTGGATATGGGGAGGTGGGGGGAACCTCTAGCTGGTCGGGCCGGTGGCCCACATAGTACTGCCAGCAACAGTGACCACGCAGCCCTGCCCCAGGGGCTACTACTTCGTGTACAAGGACGGGGACCCCACTCAGATCCAGCTGCAGCCCCGGGAGTGGGTCCACAATGACTTCCACTTTGACAACGTGCTCTCAGCCATGATGTCTCTCTTCACCGTGTCCACCTTCGAGGGCTGGCCCCAGTGAGTGAAGCTCAGGGTTGGTTGGGAGGGTTGTGGCTGGGTCCAAGACAGGGTGGGCCCAGGGCTTGGGAGCCTGGGGGCTCTCCAGTTCCTCTCCCAGGCCCCTCACCCTGTGTCCTCGACTGTCCAGGCTCCTGTACAAGGCCATTGACTCTCATGGGGAGGACGTAGGCCCCGTGTACAACAACCGGGTGGAGATGGCTGTGTTCTTCATCATCTACATTGTCCTCATTGCCTTCTTCATGATGAACATCTTTGTGGGCTTCGTCATTGTCACCTTCCAGGAGCAGGGGGAGACGGAGTACAAGAACTGCGAGCTAGACAAGAACCAGGTGCCTCTTTCGTGGGCACTGGGCCAGGGGCATGCCCGGGCTGTGGGCCATGGCACAGGAGGGTGGGCAGGCCCTTTAGGAGCCAGAGCACTGAGCCAAGAGTAGGCTTTGACTATGCCCCCAGAGTCTAGGCTGGGCTGGGCCCCAGGAGAAGCCATGACAGCTGAGGGACCCCAACACAGCTGCTCTGGGATATGGGCAGCTGCTCATGGTCTGGGTTTATGTCTCAGCGTCAGTGTGTCCAGTACGCCCTGAAGGCACGCCCGCTGCGGTGCTACATTCCCAAGAACCCCTACCAGTACCAGGTGTGGTATGTGGTCACGTCATCCTACTTCGAGTACCTCATGTTCGCCCTCATCGTGCTCAACACCATCTGCCTGGGCATGCAGGTGAGCTGCCACCCACTGGGCAGGGCAGAACAGGGACAGGGGCAAGGACAGAGACAAATGAGACAGGGACAAGGCAGGGACAGAGACAGATGAGTCAGGGACAAGGCAGGGACAGAGACAGGGACAGGGACAGGGACACAGGCAGGGTCATGGACAGAGGCAGGGACAGGAAGGGACAACTCCTGGAAGGGACAACCTCATCACACAGGGCAATTTTTGAGCCCCTATTCTGTTGGCACTGAGCATGAGTGAGTGAAGTATAGGTGTGAGTGTATATAGGTCCATCTGAGAGTACTCGTGTGTACGCATGCATCTGTGAGTGTGAGAGTGGGTATATTAGGAGTGCTTATATGATTAGGTGTGACTGTGAGTATGTCAGTGTGAGAAGATGAATCATGAGGTGAGAGTGTGCAGGTATAGAAGCATGAAGTTTGGGGGTGAGAGTCTCAGCGTGAAGTGAGTTTGTGGGTGTGTCTGAGAGTATATGTGTGAATGTGTAAGTGGATGAGAGTGAGTGTGTAACTGTAACTATGTGAGTCCGTGAAGGTAAATTATAAGAATATGTGGGTGTGTATATATATACATATATATATACATATATATATATCTGCGAGTATGTTTGTGAATGCGTGAGTATGTGAGAATGTGTGTGCCGATGACTATGTGTGACTATGTGAGTATGAGTTGTGTTTGAGAATGAATACGTATATGAATGTGTGTGACTGAGTGAATGTATTTTGACTATGTGCATATGAGTGTGATTGTGTCAGTGTGTGAAGATGAATTGTGTGTGAGGGTAAGAGTGTGTGACTATGTAAGTGAGTGTATGTGGTGTGTCTGAGAGTATGTGTGGCTTCGTGTGGGTGTGGATAAGAGTATATGACTGTGTGAGTGTATAGGTTGGTGCAGGACAGAGTGAATGACTTGTGAGTTTGTGTTAGTGTGGGGGGTATGTATGTGTGGATGTAAATATGTGGGGGCATGTAAGTGTGTATAGGTGTGTGGATGGGTGTGAGAGTGTATGACTTGTAGGGGGTGAGTGTGTGTGCATGGGATGTCGTGTTTGCAGGACAGGAAGCAGAAGTGACCAGCTCTTACAGCCAGTAGGGTGTTGCCTTCACACTGCTGGCCCAGATCCAATTCCCAGCACCTGATATGTTCCCCTAAGCTGACTAGGAATGATCCCTGAACACAGACCCAGGAGTCAGCCCAGAGCAGTGCCTGGTATGGCCCAAAAACCAAAATAATATAAAAGAGAAAAATGAGCAGCTTGGGCTTTGTGGTCAGGCAGTGGCCATTGAAGGAAGATGATTCGGCCCAATTCCTCTGGTCTCAGCTACTGTGGAACTGACCCAGAAGCAGGAAATGATTCTCTCTTCCACGATGAGTTGCAATGGAATGTCACTGGGATTGGGCCTTAGAGACAGTATCAGCTACAGTACATAGTGATCCCATGAATTCTGTCTGCATGAAAATGAGGATCTCCCAGATCACACACAGCCCTCAGGATGGATATACACAGAGCCCTTCCCACCTCCATCCATTAGGCCTGGGACTCTGTAGATCTGGGACTGTGGCACAAGGGTGAAGGGGCTGACAAACTCAGCAGGAGAGGCACCCCAGACCTCTCTTACTCCTGGGATGTCTAGGATGGATGAGATCACATCAACATTCTGAAGAAAGGGTAGAAGGGAGCTAACGGGCCACAGAAAAGATTAGCAGAGGCCCCTGGGTCTATGGGCATGTGGGTGGGAGGCTCAGTATCTGTCCTTCTCTGACACCTCCCCTCCCTTTTTGCCCACCACAGAGGATATGGACACAGCCCCAGGAGTGCAGATAAACCCACTCAGCCACTCTCACAGTTGGGAATCCTCTTCTCTCATCCTCTTTTGGGGGGACTAGGAAGCCCTAGGATTTGGTCGCATTACGAGAATTGATAGAATGGTTCTGGGTTTTCCCAGAAAAGTCAATGAAGAGGCAAAGTGGTAGTCCAGTGGAAGTGTGCTTGCTTTGCACACATGCAACTAGGATTGATCCCCAGGATCTCATCTGGTCCCCCAAGCATGGCCAGAAATGATTCCTGAGTGCAGCAGTCAGGAATAAGCCCAGAGAACTGCTGGGTGTGGCCCAAACAAAGTCAATGAGGAGGGGAACCAAGGAAGGGGTCTCAGCCTCCCAGGAAGAGAACGAGCTGTCCCTCCTCCCATCTTCCCAGCACTACAACCAGTCGGAGGAGATGAACTACATCTCAGACATTCTCAACGTCGCCTTCACCATCATCTTCACACTGGAGATGGTCCTCAAGCTCATCGCCTTCAAGGCCCGGGTGAGTAGGTGTGTCTATCCATCTGTCCATTTATCCATCTGTCCGACACTTCTCATTCCTGCCCACAGAGCATTCCAGAAGTTTCCCTGTTCTGCCTTTCATTCCCAAAAATTAGGCCTTGCAGGCCAGTCCCCCACCCACCCACATTCCCCTTCTTTTCAGACTGTATATAGGTGAGAGGGTGGAATAAAGAAGGAAAGGTGGTGAGAAGCACCTTGCAGGGGCAAACAGGCCCCAAGAGACAGGAGCCCAGCCCAGAGACCCTGTCTCCTGGGTGAAGACACTGCCCTCTGCTGACTGCCAGTGTACCTGACCCTCCCCCCTCCCCAAAGTTAATGTCTGAATCTTGGGCTCTTTCCCTCCAGGGCTATTTTGGAGACCCCTGGAATGTGTTTGACTTCTTGATTGTCATCGGCAGTATCATTGATGTCATCCTCAGTGAAATTGATGTGAGTATTGGCAGGAGGCTCCACCACTGGGCTGCTCCCTGTTGAACCCATAGACCTTTGTGGGGCTCCTCTCCCACCCGCATGTAGAGCATGGCCACCCCTTCCCTGGATTCCCTAAGGTGGACAAGCTCCATCTGCAGGGTCGACCAGTAGCTCAGGTGCAAAAATTGTTCTAGGTGAGAGCTGGAGTGAAAGGGCAAGGTCAGGGAAATCATTCTGGAGGCAGTAATGTCTGAAAGGAAAGAAAGTGATGTTGGGAGATGAGGAATCAGACATCACAGGTGGGGCTCCTGGGCCACAGAAAATGATGAAAGCCAGTGTCTGAGCCTGTGAGGGTTTGAATTGGCAGAAGCAAGAGAGGAAGGATGTCCAGAAGTAAGAGCACTTGTCCTCCATGCAGCTGGTGGTATTAGGAAGACACAAAAATTTGGGGGCAGGTAAGTGGTTGGATGTATCAAATACAACAAGTGCCGGCCAGGCATCAGGCCTAAGAGTCGCATGTCCTGGTGTCATATCATACAAGTTGGTGACAGGGAAGACATAGAGAGGGAACTCAAGATGACACTGAGGACAGAGATGTTACGGACTGATTAGTCCTGACACTAAGGAATCTTCTGAGTTCCCTTGAAAGGTGTGTGCACTGATTCAGTGATGGGAGACAAAGGTCAAGAAGTCAAGTTGGGTTCAAACTCTGTTCCGTTTATTCAAAACAAAAAGTGGAATATTTATACTAAATTTCTTGACAAGTCATAATTTTTAGACAAAGCTAGTTTACCAAAAAAGGAACAGGGATAAAATTGTTTAAGGTATATTCTGACACACAAAGCAGCTTTGTCTTAGAAGCGCCCCCCTTTTTTTTTTCTATCAGAAATTTCTCAGTTTGCAAAGTCAGTTCAGAATTGTTTTGATTTTATGCATTTTGAACTGGGGCCTGAAATGTTAACCTTAATATGACTGCACATAGGCTAACAGCGAAGCTAATATGTGAGAGTATATATATATATATATATATATATATATATATATATATATATATATATATATATATCTGAGTAATCTTTAAGAGAGCTCTAAGAAAAGTGAGTGATAATTATTAGATAAAGAATATTTGATTCCTTGTATGTTAAATCTGAGTAATCTTTGGAATGTCAGCTGAAGTTATGTCTCAAATAATATTAATGCTACATCCCCCTTTTTCCTGAATGCCTCGTGGAGAGGCAACCAAGTTTTTTCAGGGCCCTAATGTCCGTGAGTACAGGTTCTTTTTTCAAGCATCCTTTCTTACTGGTGTCATTTTTCATGTTGTCTTCTCTGCAGAGTACAGGCTGCTTTGAAAAAGTTCCTATAATAGCAGACAGCTTTTTAACAACAACAACAATAACACCTCCCTTAGGTGGTTAGGGCCTTTTTAATTTGGTGCCTTCTTAGGTCTCAGGATCTGTTAACACGGGGAATGTAGCACAGAGACCTGAATAAACAGGTACTGGACTCTGGGGACAGTGTTGTGGGGACAGCATGAGTGTCCTGATAACACTGCCTGGTCCCTCATCCTGGAAGGCTGAGGGGGCAGCTGAGACCAGACGGAACTTTCCTGGGTCCTCATAGGCCTCAATCTCAAATTTAATTCTGAGAATTGGGGTCTCTTTGGGAAGTTTAAATCTGGTGTTCAGTCTAGTAAGTTGTAGGGGACACAGGGCTGACCTGAGAAGCAGGCGGGACCCTCTGCAGGGACCCAGTTGGGTGTGGGGAATGACAACATTCAAGGTTCAGGGGCTGGAGCTGAGTGGAGAGTGGCAGATATCACATCTTAGGAAATGGAGAGAGGAGAAACTGGATTACTTTTTCCCTTTTTGCGGGGAAGAGTCTTTATTTGTTTGTTTGTATGTTTGTTTGAGGGGGACACACTCTGTTGTGCTCAGGGGATATTCAGAGTTCAGGGTGCCAGCAGATGGTGCTCAGGGGACCAAAGGGTACCTGGGATTTAGTCTGACAAAAACCTGAGGCTCCTGCATACATGTGTTCAGCCTCCTGAGTTAAGTCTTGCCCAGAAACTGGATTTTTGTGGAAAATGTGACCTGTGGAGGAATAGCTGGTGGAGGAAGAATTGGAACGTAAGAGGAGGCAGAAGAAGAAGTGGGAGAAAGAAAGAGCAGCGGAGATGGGCCAGAAGCAGATGGGATGCCAGGCTGGCAGCAGCCATGAGGGCTGTCAACACTGTCTGGTAAAAGGAGAGGAGGCTCCCATCATGAGCTCTGTCCCCCAAGTCCTGCTCAGCAGCAATAGAGCCTTGAATAGGGTCCAATATCAGGGATGGCGTCTCAAGGCAGGCAAATTGGGCTGGGAATGGGGCTATTAAAAGGCAGTCCTGGAGTACAGATCTGGGAATTGAACTCAGGAGTGAGATGGAGGGAAGAGGTTTATGAGAGTGAGAGAGAGAGACAGAAAATGATGCCGTACCCCAGAGAGTATGACAGGGTAGGAGGGGGCGCAGAAGCAACTGGGCTGTGGGAAGGTGCCCTAAGCCCTTGTGAAAGACGCCCTGGCAGGGAGCAGCTCCTCCTGGAGACTTGGCTTCCATGTTGTTGCTGGCCTGGGAACAGAGTCCCGCCCATGAGTTGAACTGATAGTGACAGACAAAAGCCCATCTGCTCCCATCTGGGGTCACAGGGCTGGCAGGTGGGTGTTTCTAAGGAAAACCCATGTTTGAGATGAGGAGTGGTGGTGGTGGTGGAGTGATCTATATGGGGGTACGGCATGTGGCATGTTGTGGGGGGAATGTGAATTGTATAGAGTGTGAGGTGTCTGAAGTGTGTGAGGTGTGTATGATGTGTTGCAGGGTGTGTCATACATGTGAGGTATGAGTTGTACAGGGTGTGAGGTGTGTGTGGAAGTATATAGGGTGTGAGGAATATTTGAGGCATGTTTATGAAATGTGAGGCATATGTGAGAAGTGTGCATGTGAAGTGAGTGAGAGAAGTGTGTGTGTGAGAGAGGTATGTACACAGGGGTGGGTATTCGGTGTGTGGAGCAGGTACACACTTGTAGTGCTCTACTTCCTTCTACATCCCAGAGCCCTCTGATTGGGGAGCAGCACTGTCACTGGCAGGCAACAGAGATACCCTTCAGCATAAGGGTACCCCTCAAATAAGAAGCCAAATCCCAGCTTGGTCTTGATGTGGGAGGCCAAATAAGGGTGGATCTGGGTGCTGAGGTCCTGAGTGGACTGTAAGAAATGCGCAGATTCCTCAGGGCAGCATCTTCCTGGAGCGACTAACCTTATGCCAAATGGGGTCAAGAGCAGCACTACTGCAGAGCTTCTATGATCGCAGTGTATGCTCTGCCCAGTGCTGCAGCCCCAAGCCACCTATGGAGCTTGTTCCTTGAACTCCTTGCATTTCATATTCTGTGATTCAAGCCACCAGTGGCCTGTGGCTGCCCTCTAGGAAATGCAGGTCCAGACCACTGGCTGCAAAAGTCAGCTGCTGGGCTGGGTTGAACCCTCCAATGCCATTTAGGCCCATCCCCAGATCCTGAAATATTGGTGTAGGTGGGAATAAGGAAACATATTTTCAGTTCTGATGACTTGAGGGCAGGGGAACAGGAGGGGGGCAGGAAAAGACGCCGAGGAACTTTGTACAAATAATCATAGGATGAGGATCCAGAGAGATAGTAGAGTGGATAAGGCAGTTACTGAACTAGGTTTGATCCCCAACATCACATATGGTCCCCCAAAGACTGCCAAGAATGACCCTTGAGCCCAGAGCCAGGAGTAAGAACTGAGTACTACCGGCTAAAGACCAAAGACAAAATAAAAGAAATGGAGGAGGAAACAGAGAGATTCCCTTCTCCTCAGACTTCAGCTCAAATGTGGCCCAGGGTAAAGCCTAGCACTAAGGGACATTCCTCCCGCCTCACTTGTGCTCTGTGGAAGTGACCTATGATGGAGTAGCTTGGTCCAGATCCTAGGACCTAGGACCTAGGCTTATACAGGGATACCTCCTCTGGGTGGGTTTCCAGACTCCCCTCAGTGCTTTGCCCTGGAGGCTGGAACTTCACAAGGTCTTAGGGGCACACAGGGGTTGGCCAACACCCCTCTGCTCAGACTAAGGGGTGTCATGCCTTCTGGGCAGGTACTTTCCATGGTGCCTCACACAAGCTGGACCCCCAGGAAAGCCCTGAACCCCTTGGCAGCTGGGGACCAGGCAGGCCTGTCCAGTTCCTGTCCTCCCAACTCTCCTTGCTCCTCATCCCAGCCTGTCACCTCAGAGTCCCCAGCTTCCCCTTCACCCCACCCCATGTGACAGTCCCTTGGGATCTTCCCCCTCTGCTCTGTCTTTGTCTCTCTTCGCCCTTCTGTGGGTCTGTCCTTTCTGACGCGTGTCCTCACCTCCCTCCCACGTGTCCCCTCTTCTCTCCCCTCCCTTCGTGTCTTCTCTCCACAGACTTTCCTGGCCTCCAGCGGGGGACTGTATTGCCTCGGTGGAGGCTGCGGGAACGTTGTAATTCCAGGCTGCATGAGCCTGCCCCGCACGCCTGCCCTCTCTCCACCCAGCTTGCATGTGTCACTGCTGCATGGCATGGGGGTGGGCTTGACCCTGGGGTCCCTTTCCCAGAGCATCCCCTCCCCACTCCCAAATGGGGCCCTGTTAGAGTGGATGGGGCTCTAGCGTGGCGCATGCTTGGAGGAAGTGCTTTTTCAAAGCCCTTGGAATCGGGTCTTCCTGCTCCCTTGATGCCTATAGGAGCATCAGAGGGGACAGAGGTGCTGGTTCTGGACTCTGGGGATGGGTTCACATGTAATCAGGCGGGGACTCCAACCAGCACAAAGCAGAGGCTAACAGAGCATTGGGGTGCAAGGGGCGGTTGCATTGATACCCTCGGGAGCCTCATGGGAGGGGGAAAAGGACAGCTGTAGAGTTCTCCAGTGGCTCCACAGCAGCTGGAGGAGAAGTGAGATGAGGCAAGTCACCACTGGGGTTACCTGGGATCACCCCATGCGCTTGCCACTCATGCACCTCCAGCCCCGAGTGAGGATGGTGGCAGTAGGGCCCAAGCAGTAGGGCTGCCCCCTCCCCTGCTCTGGACACACATCTGCCTTCCCATCCTGCCTGCCCCTGACCCCTCTGCGCTGCGGCCCCCAGACTGACCTCTGGGGCTGCTGGCCCACAGGACCCCGATGAGAGCGCCCGTATCTCCAGCGCCTTCTTCCGCCTGTTCCGCGTCATGAGGTTGATCAAGCTGCTGAACCGTGCCGAGGGAGTGCGCAACCTGCTGTGGACCTTCATCAAGTCTTTCCAGGTGCTCCAGTCTCCCCCACACACACACACATGCACACATAGGCAAACACACATAGGCTGCAGTGTGACCCTGTGCCCCTTTATGCTCCTTCCCTAGGCCCTGCCCTATGTGGCGCTGCTCATCGTCATGCTCTTCTTCATCTATGCGGTCATCGGGATGCAGGTGAGTGGCTCATCCCTGGGGGCTCCATTGCTGAGTGGGTGGGTGGGACTACCAGAAGCCTCCGCTGGGCAACAGGGGCCCGATGGCATTTTCCAGGCCCTGCGTGAGGGGAGTGGACCAGACTGGCCTTGCCCAGACTCCCATCTGCTTTGCCCATTGGATCTGTGGACCAAAGGAAAGGACCTGCTGGCTCCTGGGAAAACGTGTTCAGCAGCTGAGGGGGTTGAGCAATGATGGCCTTTGTTGGCAGATGTTTGGGAAGATCGCGCTGGTGGATGGCACTCAGATCAACAGGAACAACAACTTCCAGACCTTCCCCCAAGCGGTGCTGCTGCTTTTCAGGCACGAATGTTCCCTCCCCTGCCCCATGTCATCTACCAGCCACACATCCTGGTCTTCAGGCATCTGGTGATACTACTTCTTTGCAATGGTTATCCTTTGGTAGGGTTCACTCTTAGGAGATCCTTCGGCTCACCTGCTTTCTCAGTACTTGGTGAACAAGCAGCCCATGTCTTCATCTTACACTCAGTCCCATGTGACTACTTCTGTCTTCCAAGTTTAATCCCACAGAAACGAAGACAAAGTCAGGTTTGGGCCATACAGAGTCCAGGGGCACTAGAGCAGTGCCAAATGTGCTCATGAACCCAAACATAAGGAAAGGAAAGAAAAGGAAAAGCTTCCTTGGGTCATAGTGATAGCACAGCAGGAAGGACACTTGCCTTGCACATAGCTCACTGTGTCTTGACGTTGGCATCCTATATGGTCAACCCAAGTTCACCAGGAGTGATTCTTGAGTGCAGAGCCAGTGGTAACCCCTGAGTATTGCCATATATGACCCAAAAAACAAAAATGAATAAATAAATAAAAAGCTTCCTACCAAAAATAGGGAAACCCAAGGACCTCTGACCCTTGACCCTAAAAATGGTGTTTTCTGGCCATCACCATCAGCGATGTGAGTTGTGGACCAGTTTGACTCCCATGCAGGATCCTTCTCCCTCTGCACTTTATCTCCTGAGAACACTCCAAGACCAGCAGAACAATGGGGGGTGGGGGGGGCTTACAGCTTCCTTGGAGAAATGAGGCCCAGCTTACCTGATGGAGGCCCAGCTTCCTCACCTATGCACACCCTGCTTCTGTCAAGCTGCCCCAGTGCCAAGGCCAACAGTGGTCACTACTCTGTTCCAGGTGTGCCACAGGGGAGGCTTGGCAGGAAATCCTGCTGGCCTGTAGCTATGGCAAACGCTGTGACCCTGAGTCTGAGTACGCCCCAGGCGAGGAGTACACTTGCGGCACCACCTTCGCCTACTACTACTTCATCAGCTTCTACATGCTCTGTGCCTTCCTGGTGAGTCTCCCTCTTTCTTACTGGCACTGTCTCAGGTCTCTATGGGTGAAATCCCAGCTCTAGTTACCTGGGTGGAAGTTTGTTTCACTGCTGAGGAGCACCTCAGCCTTTCATGATTCCTGGGGTCTTGGTTGCATGTGGGATCCACAGAGATCTGTCCTGACGGCACAGTCCAACCCAGGCCCCATTCCCAGAAGAAATAAGCCCTGATTACAGTCAGATATAGTGCCAACAGAGGAAATAAAGGAGAGAAGGGGGCTGGAGAGATAGCACGGTAGTAGGGTGTTTGCCTTACATGTAGCTGACTCAGGACAGATCTGGGTTTGATTCCCGGCATCTTGTATGGTCCCCCGAGCCTGCCAGGAGCAATTTCTGAATGCAGGGCAAGAAGTAACCCCTGAGAGCTGCTGGGTGTGGCTCTAAAACCTAAATTAATTAATTAATTGATTAATTTTAGAAAGGAAAGAAAAAGAGAAAGCAATTGGGGCCGAAGAGGTAGTACAGAGGTGAGGCATTGGCCCAATCCCCAGTACTGCATCCCCAAGAGGGATCCCTGAGTGCAGAGTCAGGAGTAGCAAATCTTGAGCAATGCTAGCGTGGTTCCAAAACAAAAACAGATATAGGGTTAAAGCAATAGTACAGCAGGTAGGTCGCTTCCTTCACATGCAGCTGACCTGGGTTTGATCCCTGCATACTACATAGTCCCTCAAGCACCACCAGATGTAGACAAAAAATTAAATAAAAGGAAGGAAGGAAAGAGGGAGTGAGGAAGGAATGGTGAGGAGAAAGGAGAATGACAGTTGCCAGGATCCTGGGAGTGCTACAGGACTGTGGAAGGCATCATGGAGGCCCTCTCTGACCCATCCACCTCTTTCTTTCCTTCCATCCCTCAAAGCTGCCTCCATCCCTGCTGCAACCTAGTCAGCACATGAATAAAATTCAACCCTGGCCCTGAAGGGCTTCCTTGGGTACAAGGGGCACATGCCCAGTTGGACACAAATCTTGCAAAGATAAAAGGGTCATCCACCCTTGCTGAGGCAGGAGACATAGGCACAGCCAGATGGGCACAGAGTAGAGACAGTCTCCCTGAGGCAAAAGAAGTCCTTGCTCAAGCTCTGAAGTGTTACTGTGGGTGCTTATGTGAAGGGGGATACTCAAAGGCTGGACTTGGGCCCAGGAAAGGAGTGGCTGAGGTATTTCACAGCCCCTCAGCAGCATCTCCCATCCATCTGTTCATCTGTTCTGTCTCTTTTCCTGCAGATCATTAACCTCTTTGTAGCTGTCATCATGGACAACTTTGACTACCTCACAAGGGACTGGTCCATCCTGGGCCCTCACCACCTGGATGAGTTTAAGGCCATCTGGGCAGAGTATGACCCAGAAGCCACGTGAGTCCTGATGGTGGGATCTGTGCCAGGTTCTCACCCATGGTTTCTCCTTCTGCCTAAACCCAGATTAGCCTCCTTGGGGAGACCCCTCATGAATGGGCTTCCCTTTCCTTTTTTAGTCCCAAATCTCAGACCAATTTCTCAGGCTTGGAAGGATGCACAGCAGGACTCCAATGTTACTGAAAACTGGCTATGCTGGTGCTGAGCCACATTTAGGAAGGAGATCTCACCCTGGCAGGCACTTGAGGCCCACAGTGTTACATTCCAATTCAATAATGATATAGACTACATAGAATCTGCATTGGCAACTCCCCCAAATGCCTGACTTTTGTGCACACCTAAAACTGGGGAAGTGGGTGGGGAGGTAAGACGTCATGGGTTTTATCCGGCACTGATTGCCTCCCGTGAAAGCACCACCAAGAATGGTGTTCACTGTGCTCCCTTCAAAAAGTAACCAAATTATAAGTAGGAAGATACTTTTAGGTCATAGATAACTTAAAAAGCAGATGCAGAAAGATGGAATTCTCAGTGAGAAATAACAATTCGAATAGAGGACAGAATGTTTTAGCTCACTGGCAGAGCACTTGTCTCACAGGTCTGAGGACTGGATTTGACTCCCAGCATGGTATTAAATAGATAAATGAATGAATGAATGAATTAACAAATACACAAACAAGCAAATAAAATAGACAGTCAAAGATAGGATAGCAGGGAAAGCACTTGCCTTGCATGTGGCCCATCCAGGTTCAGTTCCCAGCAACCATATGTTCAACCAAGTTCTCCAGGAGTGAGACCTGAGCATAGCTAGGTATGGACACAAAATAAAACAACAACAACAAAAAAATGGGTGGGAGGAGGAGAACAAGGAGAGATAATGTAGGACAGAGAACTTGTCAAGTATGCAAGTGACCTGGGCTTGATCCTCAGCACTATATATGGTCCCCTGAGCCTCTGGGAAATAAGTCCTGAGCACCACTCAAAAATAAATAAATGGGAGAGGTTCGATTTTCAAAGTTGTAAAGACAGATGTATACCACCACCACCCTGCCCTGGGATAGCTGCTAGGGCTGACCTGTATGTCCTTCCACAGGGGCAGGATCAAGCACCTGGATGTGGTCACACTGCTGAGAAGGATACAGCCCCCACTGGGCTTCGGGAAGTTCTGCCCACACAGGGTGGCCTGTAAGGTACTCTTTGCAGAGAGGCTGGGCAGGACTGCAGGGTATTGTTGGTTGGTGAAGGTCCTTCCCTAAGGACCTCATGTCTCAGCTTCTCATCTGTCCTGGGGATGTTGGGTCCCAACCCCACCTGACCAGCCTTCAACTCTCCCATACAGCGTCTGGTGGGCATGAACATGCCTCTGAACAGTGATGGCACTGTCACCTTCAATGCCACGCTCTTTGCCCTGGTCCGCACAGCTCTCAAGATCAAAACAGAAGGTGATGCTTGTCCTGGCCTGCCCTGGGGTTTGAATTCTATCCAGTTCTTCCAGATCCCTAGAGCTGGAAGTTGGGTTGGGAACAGGCACAGAGTGGGAACAAAGGGACTCAGGTCATGGCCACAGAATCACAGAATTTTCTTGTCCCTCAGGAAGGGTTAGAGGGAACCCCAAAGTTCACACAGGTCACTAAATTTCTCTATATTGAAGAGGGTCAGTGTTTATACATAGTTGAGGTGGAGCCAGTTAAGGATGTACTGATATTAGTATAGGGGTAAGGTGGAGCAGGCCAGGGATGTACCCATATTAGGTCAAGGGTGAAGTCTAGTAGATTAAGAAAATGCTGATATTAGGGCAGGGATAAAATAGAGCAAGTCAGGTAAGTGCTGATATTAGCTTGGGGATGAGGTGGAGCAAGTCAGGGAAGTGAGGTTCCAGCCTAGGATGAACATCCTGAGGTTTGACCTGGGCATGAGCAGAGCTGCTGAGAAAGCTGGGTAGGTGGTAGAATTGGCACTCAGCTAATCTAAACTTGCATGTGCTCCTCCCCACCTGGTGAGGTGGACAGATGGGAAGCAGTGGGGGGTTCAGTATTGGTTCTGGGGAGGTCTGCAGATCAGGCCCTCCTGCCAGCATGAGAGCATTGCCAGGGTCTGAGCTGCCCTGGGGAGACTTCCTGGAAGAGGCTAGGAGGGGCAGTCCAGCTGTACAGGAGAAGCGCTGCCTAGAGGACTGGGACAATAAGAGGGTGAGGTCTGGGGAGAAAGAGGATGAGGACACTAATCTTGAGTAGCCATTCTGGTCCTGGAAATCACTGCCCGTGGCTCGGGCTGGGGCTGCCCAAGGACCCCCAAGTACCTTCCACTCCCAGTACTCAATCAGCTGCTACACTGATAAAAAGTCAAAGAAAATACAGCCAGGTACCAAGTGGCTCTCTCAAAGATTAGCCTGTCTCACGTTAGTGAGCTCCTGATACTCTGTCCCTCCCTAGGTAACTTTGAACAGGCCAACGAGGAGCTGAGAGCCATCATCAAGAAGATCTGGAAGAGAACCAGCATGAAACTCCTGGACCAGCTCATCCCCCCAATAGGAGGTGGGTGATGCTGAGGGTGGAAACGCTGGGAAAAGGGCCAGGCTTCTCAAGGAATCCCCAAAAGGAATAGCCAACAATACCTTTCATGGGGCCCTATGTAGGCAGCAGTGAGGTAGAAATCACCCTTGGTAAGTCCAAGTGGGGTGACTAGGGTGCTTGGGCCTAGCTGCATGGGCATCCATGCCACACTTGCAACTTGTGTTTGAGCTCCCCTAGCTTTCACAACCTTCCTGGTTGGCTTCTCTGTAGATGATGAAGTGACTGTAGGCAAGTTCTACGCCACCTTCCTCATTCAAGAGCACTTCCGGAAGTTCATGAAGCGCCAGGAAGAATACTACGGGTATCGGCCCAAGAAGGACACAGTGCAGATCCAGGTACAAAGACCTCCAACTCAGGGGGTGGGGAGGCCTGACTGAGTCAGATTTCAGGCTTGGGCTCCTCCTCTGAGTCCTTGGATGGGGCAGGGCATAGAGGGAAGTCAAAGAACCAGTGAGCCAGGCCATGATGGTTCTGGATGACCTGTGATGGAAGGTGCCCCTGGAGAAGAGCAAAGCGTGCTCCTGTGGCTGGTGCCAAGACTCGAGGAAATGGAGCTCAAGGAAATGGGGCTTGTTCAAGAGGGAGATGCAGGTTAGATGAATAAACAGAACCTTCTCCAAAAGCCCCAGAATGCCTTCAAAACAAACTAAAGACTATTCAAAAGGAGGCTTTAGAAACTGGGTTATCTTTCTCATAGTATTTATTTTTATTGTTTGGTCTTAATGCACATGTTTTATAAATATAAAAACTATACAACTATTGGAGGAACATTTTACTTCAATTGCCATTTTTACTGGGCAAGAATCTCCTGATTATGAAAGTTGCATCTATAACACAGACCTTGGTTTCTGAACCATTTGGGAGTAATTCCTAATATGAGGAGGCTCCACCAACCTCGAACACATTATAGTGTGTTTCCTGCCAACCCAGGATTTCTTCCTCATGCCACATACAGCCACCCCAGACAGAAGATGGACATGCGCACACGGCCTGCCATTGTGCACTCCCCTCCACCTCCCAGTGCTTGCTTCACATTGCCTTCCAGTGAGTGCTTCTCACACAAGCTTCTATGCTTGTCCCACAACATCCAAAAGACTTGACCCTTTTTTCCATCTCTCTGTATCTTCTGTCTGTCTTCTGTCTTTCTTTCTTCAATGTCATCTTGACACTTTTGAAGAATTCAAATTAAGATGTCCCTGGTTTGAGGTCATAGGATGTTTCTTCATGCTACAAATAAGATTCACATCTGAAAAACCTACATGGCTCTTAGCCAGAGCAATAGGGCAGTGGGTAAGGTACTTACCTGGCACACAGCTGACCCTAGTTTGCTCTCTAGTACCACAAAAGGTCCTCCATGCACCACCAGGAGTGATCCCTGAACACAGCTTGGTATAGAAAAAAAAAAATTCTTTTCCCTTTGAAATGATCAGGTAGCACCAATTTTCATGTGTGCATTGAAAGTGAGAAGAGGACCCGGGAGATAGCATGGAGGTAAGGCGTTTGCCTTTCATGCAAAAGGTCATCGGTTTGAATCCCAGTGCCCCATATGGTCCCCCGTGCCTGCCAGGAGCAATTTCTGAGCATGGAGCCAGCAGTAACCCCTGAGCACTGCCGGGTGTGACCCAAAAACCAAAAAAAAAAAAAAAAAAAAAAAAAAAAAAAAAAAAAAGAAAAAGAAAGTGAGAACTTTGATCAGCTTTGATCAGCACAACTAGTGATGCTCAGGGGTTACTCTTAGCTCTGCACTCACAAATCATTCCTGGCAGTGGTTTTGGGGGGACCATGTGAAGTGCTGGGAACTGAACCAGGTCAGCTGTGTGCAAGGCAAACAACTTACCCGCTGTATTATCTCTACAGCCCCAATTTAGATTCGCTTTAAGAATAAAAAACTGGGGCCGGAGCAATAGCACAGCGGTAGGGCATTTGCCTTACACAAAAATGACCCAAGACGGACCCAGTTTCAATCCCCAGCATCCCATATGGTCCCCCAAGAAGACAGGAGATTCCAGGTCCTCCATCTCGATCTCCACAACCTGAAGCGATTTCAGAAATTGCCAGGAATGATTTGTGAGTGCAGAGCCAGGAGTAATTCCTGAGTGCCACTAGGGTGTGGCCCCAAAACAAA